>ML805678.1:239531-295954 GCA_009831015.1 Picea engelmannii
CTTAGAATCAAGTGCTCATATCTACGATCAGTATTGGATTCTGGACCCCCCCATTCATTCTACCTTTAATGGAGGTGGGGGGTCCAGAATGTGTCATAAACAGAGCGCATAGATTTGCGGCTCAGAAGCAGGTGCGCAGATCAATGGCCCAAGATGTATTTCGGACCCCCCTAACTGATCTGCCTTTAACTGAGGAGGGGGGCCTAGAATGGTATTCTTCCTCTGGCAGGTCCCTCTTTATACGTGGTAGCGATATAATGGCCCCGAGTCCCATCATCTCCTACTATCTAACAGACCTTCATCACCTTTGGACGTCACCATCCACCTTTCCCGAAATAGTCACGTCCCATAACTATTGTCAGTCCTTCCCCCCATTCGCTCATGGCAAGACCCCTCACTATGACCTTTACCTCCAATCGATAGCTGCCACGTCACCCATCCGTATCCCTTAGTCACTGTCACTTGCCATCTCACACACTAAGTGATCTGTTGGCCATTTAGTACTATATGACCTATCCATTAACCAACTAACCTGTCTCTCGCGCCCAACGGACACCCATTTACTCAAAACTACCCGTTTCCTTCCTATTTTCACCATTTACCCACTCATCGCACCAGAGAGATTTACCCCATTTTTTCCTTCATTATAGTCAGTTGCCCCCACCAGCAGCCACCCTGCTAACGTTGTTTCTCTTGCAGGTACTATTGCAGTAATGGCACCAAAGTCCAAACAAGCAGAAGGGGAGGAAAATCCGTTTCTCCTGCCTCCTGTTGACCTCGACAGGATCCCACTTGTTGACAAAGACCACTTAATCATAGATACAAAGTGTGATTTTGATTTCGTAGACCTTCACTCGTGGCTGAGGGAAGTTTTCCTGGACCAGAGTGATGAAATTGAACTTTGGGAGTCCAATTTACCCCTTTACCTCTTCCCTCAAATTCATCGTTTTCCATAGTTCACCCTCAAGTGCCAAGCCCACTACATTCCCAAGCAAAGAGCCATCATCTCCTCATTCAAAGAGATTCTTTTCCTTATCACACCCGAATCTATTGACCAAATGATGCAAATTCCCCGAGCTAACTCTGCATCACCCTTCAACCTGGAAATTCTGATAGAGTTGTACCAGAAAATGACCTTCCCCCAAAGAGCTCAAATATTCGAGATTTTCCTTCCCCCATCCACTCAATTTCCCTCCACAAATCCTCCTTATCCTTCTTCCATGTTCTCAACTAAAGGAAACCATATCATATCATCCCTTTGTGCCTTGTTAGGATACTATTCAGATCAGTGGGTAGATGAGCCCATTCTGCGATTTTTATCCATATTCTCTACCGATGAGAAGCCCACCACCCAGTTTGACATCAGCACATTCATGGCGAACAATATTCACGAACAGTTCATGAATTTTTCCACGGAAGGCATGTTCCAATACTTGTCCATACTGGCGTACTTGTTCATTTTCTTCTAGGCGGAAAAATTCATTTTTTCCATGCAGACGATGGATGGAGATGGAAGACCCCAGGCAGTGACAGCATGGACCTCCTTGCTCAAGCACAACTCCACAGAGTTCAGCTTCAAGGAGTTCATTGATCAATTCTACCACCTTGTGGTGATTATGCTTAGCGCCAAGCCCAAGCCTCGGATAAACGATGAAGTTCAGAGGATCCTGCATCTATCGGATAACACAAAGACAGGGGATTGGTACTTGTACCAAGATTATACTGAGATCAAAGTATATGGGTGTGAGTTGGCACCGTATAAGGTGCCCAAGTACCTGCCTGTCAGAGTTTTTGTGTTGGAATATATAAGGCAGATAATAAATTCTGATGATATCCATTTTGTGTCACTGAAGAAAAAGAAACAGCTAAGAATCAAAGGGAAGATTGGCTCCTTCATCTGCAACAATCGTGGCACTGGGGAAGAAGAAGATAGGATGCTAAAGGAAATGAAGTTCTCCATGAGCTTCCCATGGCATTACGATCCATGTGGGATCATCTCTGAGATGAGGGTGAAAAACAAGAACATCCCATATGTTCATGAATCCAGGCCTAAAATTGAGAGATTTGTGAATCAGACAGTATGGGAGCCTAACACATTGGTCGAATTAGAACAACAGGATCCCCTGGCCACTGTGTCACAAACAACAACGCCACAGGTCCCAAAAGAGAAAATGCCTAAGCAAGATTTATCTCCACCTGTCATGGAGGTATCGTCAGAAGAATTCCAGCTACACACTAAGAGGCCTAAGACTTTTGCAGTTCCTGGCCCAACAGGGGAAAAAGAAACCACCTCTACTACACTGACCAAAGTTGATAGGCCACCCTTTGGTTCGAGCCTCCATAAGGCCATAGCCTCAGCATTTCTAAGAAAATCTACATATTCTCCATTGACCACCCAACCAGGTAAAGTGGGACCGAAGCTAAGTATCTTCGAAAAGTATGAGCTGATCAAGAAAAGGAACTAGACCTTGACCAGCAGTACTTGCTCCCAGTTCTGGAAGCAGATGTCAACTGCACAACATAGGCTGTTGTCAACATTTGACACTGAGAAGGGCAGAATGCATATAGCATTCCTCCAGGCACAGGTACCAGATCCAAAGGTGATCACTGAATACAAGAGGGCCACCTTCGAATTCCATACGAAGGACGTGCATCTGGCCGATCAGATGGATCTGCATAAGCAGATAGGGGAAATGGTTTTTTACACACTGGTGCATTCTTCCACTATCGCGTCCAAACTACAAGTGTCCCTAAACAATGTTCAAACAAAACTCAAGTTGGAGAAGATATCGTCCTTTGCCAAGGATAATAGGATCAAGACTTTGGAGGAGTTGGTCCTCAAGATCGGTTACTATCCTTTGAACATGAAAGTAGCTAAGGAAATGATAAAAAAGAAGAATGCTGACATAGCCTCCTTGAGGAAACAACTGAAGCTCCCTCCCATAAAGGATTCGCAGGCGAAGGAGATAGCAGAGAAAGAAGGAGAGAAAGATGAAATTCTCAAGCTGCTCATGGAGAAGAACGCACAACTTAAGGAAATGGAAGCTGAAATGGAGAAGCTATTAAAGGAGAAAGAGCAACTGAAGCCAATGGAAGTCATTCCATTGAGTGCTATTCCAATTTCAGGAGTGAGCACAGCATCAGTAACAGAAGTCCCATTCGCGAATCCATTGACATCCCTGGAGAAGACAGTCGACCTGGCTAAGTCTATGGAAAAGATGAACCTGTAGGAAACAAAGATCAACAGGCTTAAAAAGGAGATTGAGAACCTTCAGGAACTCAAATATTCCTTTTAGACCAGCCTCTCCAAGGAAAAGCAGGTGACAGATCAACTCAAACAGGAATTATAGCAACTTCGAAAGCAAACAGTGGCAGAAAAAACTTTGGCCGAGGTTAAAGAAAGCGTATGGACAAACATCACTAAGTCCATGAACGAGATATGGCCCATGATACAGATAATGTTTGAGAAGAATGAATTGGTGCAGAGAAGCAAACAGGCCATCGAGAAGATCATATCAGAATTGGGAGAGATGCCAACATAGGCGAATGAGATCATCAAGTTCCTAAATTCTAAGACTAGGGAAGAGCTAGAAGAGTTGAAAATTGAAGACAGAGCAAAGACCATCCTTGAGGTTAAAAGAGTTTTGACCAAGAGAGGATTAATGCTTCAGCTGGAAGAAAAGGTTCAGGCCATGGACTTGGGGGTACAAATATTCTTTAGTAAGATTGAAGCTCTACAGAAGAAAGGTCTTCCTAGTCTGAAGGTAATCAATGATAAATTGATGACACTCCCAGATTACAAGAAGAGATTGGTTGATGTGGCTAAGGACAGTTCAAAGTTTACAGGAATTCAAGGGAGCATCACTGGCAAGGCATTTCTATATGCCCTTCAGTGGGACATCAGTATCCAACATGAGATTCAATACATCTTCCTCGCCAAGCCTACCTTCGCCAAGTACACAGAAACGGATGAAGTGTATCGAAGGCTACTCAAAGTCAACATGTCCAGTTATCTTCAATGGGAGGAACTCTGTGACCTGATCGAGTAGCAGATGAGTTGTCCCAGTCCAGTCATTTGTCCAGTCAGATGAGGTCGTGCAAAGGCTTCATCAACGACCCACCCAGAAATTAGCATGTAGTTACACCACATCATCAACCAGTTCCTAGATTTATGCAATTTGTTAAGTTAGTTAGACTAAAAGTAGATTTAGCATGTCGTGGTCATTAATGACAGGATCGTTTATAATTTGAGTTATAAATACTTCATATTTCGAAGTATTGGGGGTTGTTGTTGATGTTCACACCCTAAAGATATCAGACTGTAATATTTTTGAAGAGATCTTCCATTAATAAAAAGGAGGTACTTTTACAGGATTCTTGCGTGTATTCACTGGTGATGTTTTTCTCTCTAAGTTGAATGTTGTGTATCATATTGTTTTCTGAATCTAATCTTTAGAAGTAACGAACGTTGCAGGATTTATCTCGTATACCCTGTTTCTGACTCGAAAGATTTTAGTGTTTTATCTTCTGGTGTTTTCAATAAATAAATTATTAGCTGCTTCTTTGTTGAAATTATCTTTCTCATCTTTTTTGTTAGTCATCATTTATGCTACTAAAGGATCCAGTGATTATATTATCTCGCCCTGTGAAAGTTTTTTCCTTTGCGTTTCTGGTTTGGATTTCATATTTTATTTAAGACACATACACCATAGCCCAATGGATGTGTAGACTGTTTCAACCAACTCTACAAACACTACGACAACAAAAACCGACCTATTTATTTACCTATCCTAATATATAAAATTTGAACCATATCTAAATCATATAGAGAGATCCCTCTATGAAGTTGGAAGGGCTAGATCCCAGCTTCTAAAGTGGTTGGATAAAGTTACCTTAGTAGATTTCTTTTGTTGTCAACCTCTAGGAAATTTACCAAGTGCTAACATAGTGGCGACTCCACTGGGGAGGAACAGAACTAAAAGTTTATAACTTGATGTTTTCTTTTCCTAGAAGAAATTTTGTTCCTGAGATATTGAAGTTTGTTCCTGAAAGATTGCAAATTTGAGAAAGAAAGTAATGTTTAGAGGTTGATTAAAATTTGTACATATTATTTTCGGACTCATAAAACTAAAAATTATATATATATATATATATAAATCAAAAAGAAATCTGGCTCCCAAGAAAGTTTATACTCGATCTCATCCAGACCCAGAGCCTGCGACAGTGAGAGATAACCCGGAACAGTTGCTTAGGAAAAAGACCGTAGCTGAAGGCTCAGTGAGTCATCCTCCCTTTCATAAGTCCCTTTCCTTTTCAGGGGAACCCGTTACCTTTCAAAACCCTGACGTTGGCACCTTTTCTCAACAAACCCTGGTTAGAACATAGTCCGATAGTTTTGTGACTGGAATCATTTTTGACCCAACCGTTTTGCAACCCTGAACCCCTGAAGTTCTGTCTCCCACTGCTAAACCGCAAACCACTCCCTTGGTGCTATCCAATCCCTCCTCATCCTTGTCTTCTGTCACTACCTCTCTGTTCATCCAATTTGTTATCCCACCTCCTCCACCCATCATGGCGGCTAGATATGCTCCCTTGGTGTTGGCTATGCCTCTTCATGCCATGCCTCAAGACTATCAAATGAGACTTCCATAGTTCGACGCAATAGGACCTCTAAACACCCAACAACATGTTGATAAAATGAATGATTATTTTGATCTGCATGAAGTAGATGAGGTTGACGTTCAAATGATATTGTTTGCCCAAAGTTTGACAGGTGACATTAAAAAATGGTATAAAGGTTTACGTGCTTCCTGCATCCTTGACCTTACCGCATTCCAAAGGATTTTTCTAGACAGATGGGAGGTAAAGAAAAACCCTCTCTAAATATTGTCAGAATACAAAAATATTAGAAGAAATCAAGGTGAGACAGTACAAGATTACTGCACTCATTTCAATAACCTGTACAACACAATCTAGCTAAAATCAAACCTCCACAGGGTTTGGCATTGATAAAATTCCCTGATGGTTTTGACGCTGACATGTCATACCAACTAAGGGAAAGAAATTCTACCACCCTGGAAGATATGTAGAAAAGTGCAATAAGTGTGGAAGCCAATTTGTTGGAAAAAAGGGAACGTCGGAGGTCAGAGAGGAGAGTCATAATTAAAGAGGAACCTTCCACATCAACCTCGGATTCCAAATTGGATTCTTTGGCCAGAGAAATGGAAAGAATGATGGAAAGACTTACTGTGTTAGAAAGAAATCCTCCAAGAGACAACCCACCTGCTCCTCAGGTTCGGAATCCTAACTTCAAGAGAAACCCTCCTCAAATCAGACAGAAAGATCCTAGGGATCAAAGAGATCAAAGAGGTCCGGATCAACATATTAGACCTCCCCTACAAGAAAATTATTTTGATGAAGGGGAGGAAGTGATTGAGGAACTAGAGGATACTCACATAAATCTCATGGGCATTCACGATAACGAAGCTATTTTCCTTACCCAAGAAGAGCAAGAACTTTTTCTTCTCAATCAAACAAAAGTAAGTGAAGAAGATGAAGACGCAAAACAATAGGGATTCGAAAATTCCATTTTGGAGGTACTCCAGCAGTATAATCGGTGGAGTAAAATGATAGAAGGGAGTTCCCCAAAAAAGACGATTGAAACGAAGAAGGTGACCGAAACCAAGAAGGCCTCTGAGCCATCTGCCGAGAAGATTCTTGAAAGGAGCACTGCCGAAGTTCCCATGAAGAAAAGCCTTACTATTCTGAAAAGATCGTCACAACCCAAGGTCTCACCTACTAATCCACCAAATACTTCTGGCTAGAAGAGTATGGTGGACAAACTAGAATTGATGAGCCAAGGCAGAGCTCCTACACCTTTCAGCCTTGAGGGGGAATTAGCCAATGTAAAAATTCCCATTCCACTTTTTGAGTTGATGAACAAAGACGTTTATCATTCACAGGTGATTAAAGAACTGACCATTGAACCTGACATAGGCATGAAGGCCTTAACCATTGGATCAACAAATCATTCATATACCATGAACCTTACAGATGATCAACCTGAACTTATGTTCGGACCTGAAGTAGATGGTCGAGACGATAATGGTGATGTCGCTCCTTTTTACATCAGTCTAAACATACATGACTTGATCTTACATAACACTATGCTAGATTTGGGTGCTTCCCACAATCTGATGCCTAAAGAAGTAATGGAGAAACTGGGACTGGAGGTCACCAGACCTTACAAGGATTTACACTCATTTGAGTCCAG
This sequence comes from Picea engelmannii, assembly GCA_009831015.1. Lineage (NCBI taxonomy): Eukaryota > Viridiplantae > Streptophyta > Pinopsida > Pinales > Pinaceae > Picea > Picea engelmannii. The sequence goes on from ML805678.1 coordinate 246,805, forward strand.
TAAAGTTAGATGTATTGGTTTGATCAAGGACCTATGTATCACCCTGGTTCAGATTCCTGCAAAGAGCATGGTCATGGATGTGGTAGTTGCAGACATCCCGCCGAAGTATGGAATGTTGCTATCCCAGTCTTGGGGGGCTAAGTTGAGAGGTACCTTGTACCTAGATATGTCTTATGCCACTATCCTAGTTTTCGGGCAACAAAGAAGGCTATACAGAGAAACATTGATGAAATACATGGTCAGTAGCCAGGAAAAACCACATAAATATCCTCTTTAATCCACGCATTCTGACTTGGATTCTTTTATCCTGTATAACTATGGTGACATTGGAGAGCAAAACCCTCAGCTGGCAGAAGATACATCTGGTCCGGATGAAGGCCAAGAAATCATTGAAGTAGCAAGGATGAAAAATGTGATAACTAAAGAATTACCGGCAGATTTCTGGAGCATGGATTTTGATGGAGCAGTAAGCAAAGAAGGAGTCAGAGCAGGAGTTTGGCTACATAATCATAGAAATAGGTATTCAGAAAACCATTCTTAGAAATTAAATTTCCAATGCACTAACAATATTGCTGAGTACGAAGCCTTGATGCTTGGTCTGAAGATTTTGAAAAGAGTTGGTGCTAAACAGATTATGGTAAGAGGTGATTCTAAGTTGATAATCAAGAAAATCAAAGGTGAGTATGCTGTGAAACACCCACGTCTTAGAGCTTATAGGAATGTTGTTCGTGATGCCCTTAGATGTTTCACTGAAGTGGACTTGCAGGTAATGCCGAGGGGACAAAAAAATTTGGCGAACGGATTGGCTACGTCAGTAGCCACATGTAAGATTCCTTTCCGCTCGACTCCCCCATACATGGTGGAAGTGAAATGTAGACCAACCGTTCCCGACAATATCAGGTACTGGCAAGTGTCTAGTAATGATGAACAAATCGAAGACTTTTTGCAGTGTAAAAATGATTTTGAATGTACAAATATAGATTTAGAGAATGAGGATGAAAATGTAAATATATCTGATTTTGAAATTGATAGTGTAAATAGCATAGATTCAGGAGAATTAGGCGATGATGAGATGGGGACTGATATTCTGCATTTGAAAAGTAGCATTTTACCTAGGGGCCTAGCTCCTTTAGAGGACTTGTTTGATTTTAACGACGTAGCCAAAAAATCAAAAATTGAAGCCAATGGACAAGAGGTGGAAGACTGTAATATAGGGACCGAAACCCAGGATAGTCAAATTGTCTAAATCATTACCCCTTGAGCAAAAAATCAAATACATTGAGCTGTTCAAAGAATATTCGTATGTCTTTGCCTGGGGTTATGAGGATTTGAAAGCTTATGATACCAATATCATACAACACAGGATTCCAATAAAAGAAGACCAAAAACCGTTCAGACAGAAACGTAGGAGGATAAATCCCAAGTTACTCCCTTTGATAGAAAAGGAAATCAAAAAAATGTATGATGCCAAAATCATAGTCCCATTTCATTTTTCCAAATGGGTCTCTAATCTGGTCCCTACACATAAGAAATCTGGGGAGATCAGGCTTTGCATAGATTTCTGAAATCTAAATAAGGTCTCCCTGAAGGACAATTACCCCTTGCCCAAAATGGACCATATCCTACAAAGGGTGGTCGGATCCAGTCGAATCTCTTTACTGGACGGGTTCTCGGGTTATAATCAGGTCCTAGTTCACCCGGATGACCAAGACAAAACTGCTTTCACCACACCATGGGGCACTTTCATGTATGTGAAAATGCCTTTTGGTTTGATGAATGTTGGAGCCACTTTCCAGAGAGCGATGGATATCGCCTTTGTGGGAGAATCGGGTAAGTTTATTGTTGTCTATTTGGATGATGTAACTGTGTTTTCCTGATATGATGACGAACACCTGCGACACCTCAGATGAGTCTTCGAGAAATGTAGAAGGTTTGGGATTTCTTTAAATCCTAAGAAAAGCCTTTTCGAACTAGAGGAAGGAAAACTTCTAGGGCACATCATCTCCAAGGATGGAATCAAAATAGACCCCAACAAAATCGAGGCCATACAAAAATTAGAACACCCAAGAAACATCAAAGAATTACAATCTTTTATCAGGAGAATAAACTTTCTACGAATATTCATTCCCAATCTGCTAGAGCTCCTCAAAAAAATTACAAATATGCTAAAAAAGGATGTGAAAATAAAATGGGACTCTGAGTCAAGACAGTCTTTCGAACAAGTCAAACAAGCACTCATAGAGGCCCCTGTCTTGATCAGTCCTGATTTTACTAAGGATTTCTATCTTTTTTATTTCACTTCCGAACATACTATAGCAGCGGTATTACTACAAAAGAACAACGAAGGGTATGAACATCCCATAGCTTTCTTTAGTAAAGCATTAAGAGACATTGCTCTGAATTACAAGATAATGGAGAAACAAGCTTTTTCCTTGGTAAAAGCTATAAAATATTTTAGGGTCTACATTCTCCATTCCCATACCATTGCATATGTTCCGAATGTAGTAGTAAAAGACATTTTGACCCAGGACAATCTGGATGGAAGAAGGGGAAAATGGAGTGTTGTCATTCTAGAATACAACATAAAGATTAAGCCTACGAAACTCATTAAAGGTCAAGGCCTTGCTAAATTAATGGTTGAATCTAATTTCCATGCTCTTGACATTAATTTTTTAGCTACAGCAGATGAACAGGGCGAGATGGCGACTCCAAGCATGAGAGAGGTATTTCTCAACTCTCCATGGTACGCAGACCTTATATTAATTTTGCAAAACTTACAAGATCCCCCTAGTTTGACTAAGACTAAAGATAGATTTTTGAAGTTGAAAGCCTTAAAATTCTGTATTCTAGAAGGCAATCTGTATTGGAAAGATCTTGGAGGTATTCTGTTAAATTTTTTATTGAAAGATGAAGCTGACAAAGTGTTACAAGAATTTCATGCAGGAGAATGTGGTGGCCATCTGAACTGGAAGGTCACAACCAACAAAATCCTCATAGTTAGTTTCTATTGGCCCACCCTATTCGTTGATGTACATTGTACAGTGACAACATGTCATCAATGCCTGCTATTTGAAGGCAAAAAGAAACTCCTACCTCTCCCCCTGAAACTGATCTCAGTTGAATCCCCTTTCTAGCAATGGGGATTGGACTTCATTGGAGAAATACACCCTCCTTCAGGCCAGCATAGGTGGATTCTCACCGCCACAGATTATTTTACCAAATGGATCGAGGCAGTACCAAGCAGGCAAGCCACTGACTCGATTATTATCAAATTCCTTGAAAAATAATATCTTGTCTCGCTTTGGATGTCCTAGAAAGATTATAACTGATAATGCAACTTCTTTGCGGTTGAAGAAACTCATAGATTTATGTAACCGATACCACATTGGTTTGGGACATTCCACAACTTACTACCCTCAGGGGAATGGGCTGGCGAAATCTTCAAACAAAACCTTGGTGAACATCATCAAGAAAACATTGCAGGAAAACAAGAAATCGTGGCATAACAAGTTGGTGTTTGCGTTGTGGGCTAACAGACTGACCACCAAAAGGTCAATTGGTATGTCACCATACCAGTTGGGCTATGGCACAGAGGAAGTTTTCCCCACTTCCTTAGGGTCCCGGTCATGAAGTTGCTTCAAGATGTACAAGCCAAGCCAAATGACTCACAAAGAAGGATGAACCAGATGATCCATTTGCAGCAGTCTAGGGAAGAAGTTTTCAACAAGACTTAGGTAATCCAAGAAAGCATCAAGAAGATCTTTGACAAAATAACCAAGGAAGATGATTTTGAGCTAGGAGATTTGGTACTGAGATGGGACGCCATAAATGAAGACAAGGGAAAGCATGGAAAATTTGACAGTCTATGGAGAGGACCATACATGATTCAAGCATTTAGGGGAAACAACACTTTCTTGCTAAACAACGTTGATGGGACAGATCTGTTAGGAGGACTTGTAAATGGCAGAATGCTGAAGCATTATGTGCCACCTCAGTAGAGACTCGAGTTTCACTCACCATTGTACATACCATTTTTATTTTTCGCCTGCATTTTCTGAGTGAATAACATAAGTCAATTGGTTGAAGCCCGAAGAGAAGGCCCTAAGCCGCTGACCACTTTTCTTCCAATTTTTGAGAATAAAACTAATCAATCAACGAAGGGTACTAGGCATAAATTTTTAGAATGCCAGGAACCAGGATTCTTGGCACTTCACATGGAAAGTACCATCCCCAGGTGGAGCCGTTGTTATCACCCTATAATTTATAGGATCAACTGGTGACTGGGATATTATCTGTCTCTAGTGTTTTTCGTTGACAAATGATTTTTCATTCTACAAATAATTTGAAAAAAAAAACAAAGAAAAGAAAATAAAAGAGGGCATAAAAGAATTTCAATAAAAGACCATGCAATAATAGTAACTTGGTCCATACCTTTCAAGCATGGCCAAGTTATTTTTAAATTGATGTTGATAGGGTAGTGAACAAGTCTGGCTAAATAGTTTAATATTAGCCAAAGTGTCTAGGTTAGATTAGTGAATAAATCTGGCGAGACTGTCTAATCTTGGTCAGATAGCCCCAGGGTAGAGTAATTTCTTAACCCAACAGTCTAATCTAGGTTAATTGTCATAGGAAGCTAGGTTAGAATATAGGCTAGTTGCTTTGTTGCTTCATTTCAATAAGAACCAGTTTGATGATCAATGTTGCACCATGATTTGGATACCCAAAATGTTGTTCGACTAACCCCTTGGTGGTGTAGACATGAAAATCCTTGGAGAAAAACCCGTGAAAAAGCACTTATCCTAAGTTTTCTAGGTGCATGTATTTTCCTCCCCCTCACTTATGCTCCAATCATGTATCAATGGTCCAAATGATTATTCTCAGATCTACAGTGGATAGGTCTTTTCAGACACCCCCGACCATTCTATCTTTAATGGAGAGGGGGGGCTCCAGAATGGCTGATAAGACCCACGCACATCTGGACGGCTCAGGATCAAGCGCTCAGATCTACGATCAGTATTGGATTCTAGACCCCCCTGTCCGTTCTGCCTTTAATGGAGGGGGTGGTCCGGAAAGTGTCATAAACAGAGCACATAGATCTGCAGCTCAAAAGCAGGCACGTAGATCGACGACCCAAGATGAATTTTGGACCCCCCCGACTGATCTACCTTTAACTGAGGGGGGGTCCAAAATGGTATTCTTCTTCTGGCAGGTCCCTCTTTATACGTGGCAGCGATCTAATGGCCCCGAGTCCCATCATCGCCTACTATTTGACAGACCTTCGTCACCTATGGACGTCACCATCAACCTTTCCCAAAATAGTCATGTCCCATAACTATTGTCAGTCCTTCCCCCCATTTGCTCATGGCAAGCCCCCTCACTATGACCTTTACCTCCAATCGATAGCTGCCATGTCACCCATCCGTATCCCTCAGTCACCGTCACCTTCCATCTCACACACTAAGTGATCCGTTGGCCATTTATTACTGGATGACCTATCCTTTAACTAGCTGACCTATCTCCCACGCCCAACGGACACCCATTTACTCAAAACTACCCTTTTCCTTCCTATTTTCACCATTTACCCACTCATCGCACCAGAGATATTTACCACGTTTTCTCCTCCATTACAGTCAGTTGCCCCGACCAGCAGCCACCCCACTAACGTTTTTTCTCTTGCAGGTGCTGTTGCAGTAATGGCGGCAAAGTCCAAACAATCAGAAGGGGAGGAAAATCTATTTCTCTTGCCTCCTATCGACCTCGACAAGATCCCACTTGTTGACAAAGACTGCTTAATCACAGATACAAAGTGCGATTTTTATTTCGCAGACCTTCAGTCGTGGCTCAGGGAAGTTTTCTTGGACCAGAATGATGAAATCAGACTCTGGGAGTCCAATTTACCCCTTTATCTCTTCCCTCAAATTCATCCTTTTCCAGAGTTCACCCTCAAGTGCCAAGCCCACTACATTCTCGAGCAAAGAGCAATCGTCTCCTCATCTGGAGGGATTCTTTTCCTTATCACACCTGAATCTATTGACCAAATGATGCAAATTCCCCGAGCCAACTCTGCATCACCCTTCAACCTGGAAATTCTTACAGAGTTGTACCAAAAAATGACCTTCCCCCAAAGAGCTCAAATATTCTAGCTTTTCCTTCCCCCATTCGCTCAATTTCCCTCCACAAATCCTCCTTATCCTTCTTCCATGTTATTAACTAAAGGAAACCAAATCATATCATCCCTTTGTGCCTTGTTGGATACTATTCAGATCAGTGGGTAGATGAGCCCATTCTGGGATTTTTATCCATCTTCTCTACCGATGAGAAGCCCACCACCCAGTTTGGCTTCAACACATTCTTGGCCAACAATATTCACGAACAGTTCATGAATTTTGACATGGAAGGCATGTTCTGATACTTGTCCATACTAGCATACTAGTTCGTTTTATTCCAGACAGACAATTTCATTTTTTCCATGCAGAAGATGGATGGAGATGCTAGACCCCAGGCAGTGACAACATGGACCTCCTTGCTCAAGCAAAACTCCACAGAGTTCAGCTTCAAGGAGTTCATTGATCAATTCTACCACCTTGTGGTGTGTATGCTTAGCGGCAGGCTCGAGCCTTGGAGAAACGATGAAGTTCAGAGGATCCTGCATCTCTCGGATAACCCAAAGATAGGGGATTGGTATTTGTACCAAGATTATACCGAGATCAGAGTATATGGGTGTGATTTGGCACCATATAAGCTGCCCAAGTACCTGCCTGTCATATTTTTTTCATTGGAATATATAAGGAAGATAATAAATTTCGATGATATCCATTTTGTGTCACTGAAGAAAAAGCAACATCTAAGAATCAAAGGGCAGATTGGCTCCATCATCTGCAACAATCGTGATGTTGGGGAAGAAGAAGATAGGATGCTGAAGGAAATGAAATTCTCCATGAGCTTCCCATGGCATTACGATCCATGTGGGATCATCTCCGAGATGACGGTGAAAAACGAGAACATCCCATATGTTCATGGATCCAGCCCTGAAATTGAGAAATTTGTGAATCAAACAATATGGAAGCCTAACACATTGGTCGAATTAGAGCAGCAGGATCCCCTGGATACTGTGTCACAAACAACCACGCCACAAGTCCAGAAAGAGAAAATGCCTAGGAAATATTTATCTCCGCCTGTCATGGAGGTATCGTCAGAAGAATTCTAGCTACACACTAAGAGGCCTAAGACTTTTGTAGTTCCTGGCCTGACCGGGGAAAAACAAACCACCTCTACTATAGTGACCAAAGTTGATAGGCCACCCTTCAGTTCGAGCCTCCATACAGTCATAACCTCAGCATTGCCAAAACAATCTACAGATTATCCATTGACCACCTAGCCAGGCAAAGTGGGACCGAAGCTGAGTATCCTCGAAAAGTATGAGATGATCAAGAAAAAGAAACAGACCTTGACCAACAGTACTTGCACCCAGTTTTGGAAGCAGACATCGACTGCACAACATAGGATGCTATCGGCATTTGACACCGAGAAGGGCAGAATGCATATGGCATTCCTCTAGGCACAGGTACCAGATCCAAAGGTGATCACTTACTACAAGAGGGCCACCTTCAAATTCCAGACAAAGGATGTGCATCCAGCTGATTAGATGGATCTGCATAAGCAGACATGGGAAATGGTTTTTTACACGCTGGTGCATGCTTCCATTACTGCGTCCAAAGTGCAAGTGTCCCTGAACAATGTTCAAACACAACTCAAGTTGGAGAAGATATCGTCCTTTGCCAAGGTGATATGAAAATAGAAGGATGACTTGTTATGCTATGCAAGCACCCTCTACTTCATTAAATAAACTTTATAGGACCTTGCTTCATGTGTTAAAATATGCAAGAATAATTTATGTGCCAAGTTTATGTATCTTCTTTTAAATGCTTATGTGTGACATCTTTGCAAGATTAAATATGTTGTTTACATAAATACAACAACAAAAATAACTTGCAGCAAATAATAACCAGCAAACACTCACAACAATAACAACATGATAAAGGAGTTCACCCCTCTTCGGGCTACATCTCCTTGAGCCTCCATCAATGGACTTGGCTCTCTGGGATTAATTTGTCAAAGATTATTTTACAATATGCTGCTCAACTCCAATGGAAATTATGACTATACTATTGGGTTCAGAATACATAAAAACCCCAAAAATGACTAATAAAACTCTGAAAACGGATCATGGCTCATCCGGGCATGACCTCTTCTACATGTGGTCTTAAGCTTCCCTGAGCTTCTCTTTGGAAAAAACACCTGTAAAAGTCCTCAAAAGCCTCTGAAACCTGTCCCAATGTGTTCAGAGCATAAAAATTATCAAAAATGACTATTCAGTCACAGAAAACAAACTTAGACTCACCAAAACATGACCTCAATCAATGAGGGCTTCAAGCTCCCTGGAGCTTGCTGAAACTTCAATGGTTAAAAACCTGCAAAATAAGTCTTCAAATGGATGTGAAAATAGTACCAATGGATTCACAACATCCAAAAACCCCTAGTTGGGCTTTTACGACACCTCATTTGGCCAAAAAATGAAGAAGATAGGCCTCCTGCCATTCTCTTCCTTCAAGCTTGTTGTCTCTGGTTCGCCAAAACGCACCTCCTGTACGTTGAACCCCGAACACGCTCCAAAACACATGCTTCAACCTAGCTCTAAGTGCAACCGCATAACTGGCTAAGCTATCGAACGGTTAGGCGCGCCCAACCCCTAACTGCCAGGACCATGGGCATATGGGTCCATATGACATCGCAAAAAAGAGCTAAGTCCCAAAACAAATGAACAAGTGACAAGTGGCGGGCGCATAGGTTGACAAGTGTCCAGGCGAAAATAGGTGCATAGTTGTGGTCGTTTGAAAAACTAAATCCAACTCCCGCGCGCACAAACAGTGGAAAAAGGTCATATGGTATGGTTCAAAACCGAGGGTTGGGGCTCCATTTGAAATGCGTGTTATCAATCCACTGGTCATATGTATTGAACGCTGAAACCACGGGCTGGGGCTAAGCCCCATCCCGACCCCCCGCCGAAAAGAAAACCATACAAACTTAAATATTTTTAAACACGTATATGAAATAAGAACTAACACGTGGGCTATTGGTAATGCACGCTCTGCGAAGGCGCTCCACTGTGGACGGAGGTCCCAGGTTCGATCCCCACGGACTCCATATTATTTTGAACAACCAACCAAAAAAAAATGGGGTGCCATGTGGTAGCCCACATCTGGGCCACATGGCACCAAACCATTCACCAATTAAATGCCACATGTCAACAATCTATTCGTCCACGTGTTATTCCATCAATGTCTACCACGTCAACTGCCACATGTGAGTTGTACGACCTCTCCCACGTCAGTCTATACGGACTGTATGGACTGCACAGTCAGCATAATTTTTTTTACCTGTTTGTCGATTCAAACAGATCGTGATATCTCTTGCTCCCGATGTCCGTTTGAACCCAAATGAGTTGCGTTGGGTTCATGACAATGAGGTCTACGCTCTCGTTCATTTTGAAGAAATTATGAGAACATTGATTTTTGAGCTAAAATTTGACCCTTGGTCCAGATTTTGATCATGCATTCCCACTGAAAGGATTTTGGACCCACAAAAGCTTATGATTATCTATCTGAGCTTCAATACTCTTCTGCTTTCAAGTTCTATCAACTGATTCTACTTGAAAAGTCTTTTCAATAATCCTGGATACTTTGACATGCCTTGCATTGCAACTGGCTATGTCCCTCAACCACTGTTCTATGGTTGCTGCTGACCCACTATTCTCTTTGTGCTTGGAAGACTGCCAACCTTCCCACTGAGAATCAAGTCCCTCTTATCAAGTCTTTGACGTCAACACAATCAACTCTCCAATGGTTGCAAAAACTTTCCGGCGACATCTTGTCACAAGCCAAGAAAACCATCAATCTTGAAAACAAATTATACAAGACCGAAAAATGATGCCAACAAAGTCTTTTTGCTCTTCAAGAAAACTGTCACATCTTGTACTTCATCAAAGCACATGGCATTTTCCTGCATCTTGGTGTACTCAAAATCAACTTACAAGTCAACAAACACCATCGACTAAACACAAGTCGAAAAACATGATCGACATGCATAGTCGTCAAGACAACATTGACACAAGTTGAAACTCATTTGGAACATATCAACCTTCCCAATCTAACAAGTCGACATACATGATACAAAATCATGTTACAATCATGAATCATTCATGATGAACCATCACCAGGTTCACTGCTTACACATACATAAAAACAAATTCATGTGCATGACTCTTCAACTCTCCTTCCAGTACAAACATAAGTACATAAACCCAAAACATGTGGGTACATAAGAGCTAAATATGAAAAAGATATATGGTTGTAACAAGTGAACATGATACCCCACTTTTACATCCTCCTGGTGAAGTTGTGCAACAACAAAAATGCCTTCAAATGAATTGCATTCACATGCAAACTTGCATCATACAAGTTATGATAAACTTCTGCAACTTGTCATAATCTCAACATAAATGCACACATAAGGCTGAAAAGTGCATTTACAACAGAAAATGAAAGCCTTACTTTCTCAATAAATCCAACCATTTCTTACCAAGCCAACTCAACGATGACTTCTTCTGCTGAAAATCATCCTCTTGTGAGTCATCTTGACTCACATCGATGATGGAATCTCCACTTCCATTCTTTCCAATCTCTTTATCCATCTGCTTCTTGTGCTGTGGATGAGTAGTTGGATGCAATGTCCAACATTGGTCAATGAGATGACCCCTCTTATGACAATGAGTGAAAATCTTTTGCATCCTCTTTTCACGTTGTCTTTGCTTATAAAGTTTCCTGAAAGCGGTTAATCTTTTCCAACATTTTGAAATATGATGGTTATATAAACCACAATATGTACATGGATTCTTTCTTCCATTTTTACATACAAATTTATCATGCTTAACATAATCAAAAGCAACTGAATGATAAGCAGAATTATACCTTGAACATTCACCTTTATCACCTCTTTGAGGTGGTGAATCTGAAGAGTTACAAGCTCTCCTTTGAAGACCAACAAATCTGTTCTTGTCCTCATCGTTGTCACAACTCTTTCGTTTCACACATTTGCATTCATCTTGAACACAAGCCTTGCATGCTGGAGGGATTGAACTTTCAACAAAAGTTCTTGAACTTTCACCTTTATAGCCTTCTTGAGGAGGTGAACTTGAAACAAAATTTGTTCTTGGAAATTTTTCCCTTGTCTCCTCGACTTTGGAATTTGCTCCATCTCTTCATTCATATCCAAGACCAAAATACTTGGGTCTTTCTTCAACAACAATAGGCTCAACAATGCCTTGTGCATGCTTTCCCAAACCTCTACCTTCATAGCCCATTTTTAACAATAACTTGGACCCTATTCCTCTTGTGTGATTTTCAAAAGCACCAAAAAATTCATCTTGAGAGGAATTAGAAGATAAAATAACATTGCATACCTTATGTTCATGCATGTACTTGGTAAGGGTTTCCTTTGCCTCATGGAGTTGAGTCTCCATCTCATGCAACTTTTCAAGAAGTTGGTCTTTCTCCTCCTTCATGGCCATCAAATGCTCCTCAAGGGCAATGCTCTCCTTTCTATCTTCACACATCTCTTTCATCACATCTCTCATGGTTAGAATTTCCTTCAACATCTCTTTGTCAAAGAACTTAGATAATGAAGATGTATGAGAACTATCAATGTTTGAAGCTTCCTCCATCCTTGCAAGATATCAAACTTCAACACAAAACTTGCACAAATACCAACAGCTAAATCTCAAGCTATCAATGGAAAATACATGAGCAAAACAAACTATGCTCTAATACCACCTGATCTTAAAATAGAAGGCTGACTTGTTATGATATGCAAGCACCCTCTACTTCATTAAATAAACTTTACAGGACCTTGCTTCATGTGTTAAAATATGCAAGAATAATTTATGTGCCAAGTTTATGTATCTTCTTTTAAATGCTTATGTGTGACATCTTTGCAAGATTAAATATGTTGTTCACATAAATACAACAGCAAAAATAACTTGCAGCAAATAATAACCAGCAAACACTCACAACAAGAACAACATGATAAAGGAGTTCACCCCTCTCCAGGCTACATCTCCTTGAGCCTCCATCAATGGACTTGGCTCTCTGGGATTAATTTGTCAAAGATTATTTTACAAGATGCTACTCAACTCCAATGGAAATTCTGACTATACCATTAGGTTCAGAATACATTAAAACCCCAAAAATGACTAATAAAACTCTGAAAACGGATCATGGCTCATCCGGGCATGACCTCTTCTACATGTGGCCTTAAGCTTCCCTGAGCTTCTTTTTGGCAAAAACACCTGTAAAAGTCCTCAAAAGCCTCTAAAACCTGTCCCAATGTGTTCAAAGCATAAAAATTAGCCAAAAATGACTATTCAGTCACAAAAAGAAAACTTGGACTCACCAAAACATGACCTCAATCAATGAGGGCTTCAAGCTCCCTAGAGCTTGCTGAAACTCCAATGGCTAAAAACCTATAAAAGAAGTCTTCAAATGGCTATGAAAATAGTACCAATGGATTCACAATGTCCAAAAACCCCTAGCTGGTCTTTTACGGCACCTCATTTGGCCAAAAAATGAAGAAGATAGGCCTCTTGCCATTCTCTTCCTTCAAGCTTGTTGTCTCTGGTTCGCCAAAATGCACCTCCTGTATGTTGAACCCTGAACACGCTCCAAAATGCGTGATTAAACCCAGCTCTGAGCGCAATCGCATAACTGGCTAAACTGTCGAATGGTTAGGTGTGCCCAGCCCATAACCGCCAGGACCATGGGCATATGGGTCCATATGACCATGTGGAAAAGAGCTAAGTCCCAAAACAAATGAACAAGTGACAAGTGGTGGGCGCATAGGTTGACAAGTGTCCAAGAAAAAATAGGTGCATAGTTGTGGTCGTTTGAAAAACTAAATCCAACTCCCGCACGCACAAACAGTGGCAAAAGGTCATATGGTATGGTTCGAAACTGAGGGTTGGGGCTCCGTTTGAAATGCACGTTATCAATCCATTGGTCATATGTATTGAACGCTGAAACCACGGGCTGGGGCTAAGCCCCAGCCCGACCCCCTGCCGAAAAGAAAACCATACAAACTTAAATATAAATAAAAATGCATATGAAATAAGAACCAACGCGTGGGCTATTGGTAACCCATGCTCTACGAAGGCGCTCCTCTGTGGACGGAGGTCCGGGGTTCAATCCCCACAGACTCCATATTATTTTGAACAACCAACCAAAAAAAAAGGGGTGCCACATGGTAGCCCATGTCTGGGCCACGTGGCACCAAACCATTCACCAATTAAATTCCACGTGTCAACAGTTTATTCATCCACGTGTTCTGCCATCAATGACTGCCACGTCAACTGCCATGTGTGAGTCATATGACCTCTGCCACGTCAGTCTGTACGGACTGTATGGACTGCACAGTCAACACAATATTTTTTACTTGTTTGTCGATTCGAACAGATCGTGATATCTCTCACTCCCAATGTCTGTTTGAACCCAAAAAAGTTGCGTTGGGTTCGTGATGATGAGGGCTATGCTCTCATTCATTTTGAGGCAATTCTGAGAACGTTTATTTTTGAGCTAAAATTTTACCCCTGGTCCAAATTTTGATCAAAAGGACAATAGGATCAATACTTTTGAGGAGCTGATCATCAAGATCGGTTACGATCCTTTGAACGTGAAAGTAGCTGAGGAAATGATAAAAAAGAAGAATGATGACATAGCCTCCTTGAGGAAACAACTGAAGCTCCCACCCACAAAGGATTCACAGGTGAAGGAGATAGCAGAGAAAGAAGGAGAGAAAGATGAAATGCTCAAGTTGCTCATGGATCAAAACACACAACTTAAGGAAATGGAAGATGAAATGGAGAAGCTATTAAAGGAGAAAGAGCAACTGAATCCAGTGGAAGTCATTCCATTGAGTGTTATTCCAATTTTAGGAGTGAGCACAACATCAGTGACAGAAGTCCCATCCGTGACTCCATTGACATCCCTGGAGAAGACAACCGACCTGGCTAAGTCTATGGAAATTATGAACCTGCAGGAAATAGAGATCAGCAGGCTCAAAAAGGAGATTGAGAACCTTCAGGAACTCAAATCTTCCTTTCAGACCAGTCTCTCCAAGGAAAAGTAGGTGACAGATCAGCTCAAACAGGAATTACAGCAGCTCCGAAAGAAAACAGTGGCACGAAAAACTTTGGCCGAGGTTAAAGAAAGCGTATGGATAGACATCACTAAGTCCATGAACGAGATATGGCCAATGACACAAATACTGTTTGAGTAGAATGAATTGGTGCAGAGAAGCAAACAAGCCATCGAGAAGATCAGATCAGAATTGGGAGAGATACCAACATAGGTGAAGGAGATCATCAAGTTCCTAAATTCTAAGACTAGGGAAGAGTTGGAAGAGATGAAAATTGACGACAGAATAGAGACCATCCTTGAGGTTAAAAGAGTTTTGACCAAGAGAGGATTAATGCTTCAGCTGGAAGAAAAGGTTCAGGCCATGGACCTCGGGGTACAATGATTCTTTAGTAAGATTGAAGCTCTATAGAAGAAAGGTCTTCCTGGTCTGAAGGTAATCAATGATAAATTGATGACACTCCCAGATTATAAGAAGAGATTGGCCAATGTGGCTAAGGACAGTTCAAAGTTTGTAAGAATTCAAGGGAGCATCACTGGCAAGGAATTTCTAGATGCCCTTCAGTTGGACATCAGTATCCAACATGAGATTCAATACATCTTCCTCACCAAGCCTACCTTTGCCAAGTACACAGAAATGGACAAAGTGTATCGAAGGCTACTCAAAGTCAACGTGCCCAGTCATATTTGATGGGAGGAACTCTGTGACGTGATCGAGTAGCAGATGAGCTATCCTAGTCCAGTCATTTGTCCAGTCAGATGAGGTCATGCAAAGGCTTCATCAACGACCCACCCAGAAATTAGCATGCAGTTACACCACATCATCAAGCAGTTCCTAGATTTATGCAATTTTTTAAGTTAGTTAGTCTAAAAATAGATTTAGCACGTCCTGGTCATTAATGATAGGATCGCTTGTAATTTGAGTTATAAATACTTCATCTTCGAAGTATTGGGGGTTGTTTTTTATCTTCACACCCTAAAGCTATCAGACTGTAATATTTTTGAAGAGATCTTTTGTTAATAAAAAGGAGGCACTTTTATAGGATTCTTGCGTGTATTCACTGGTGATCTAATGGCCCTGAGTCCCATCATCTCCTACTATCTAATAGACCTTCATCACCTTTAGACATCACCATCCACCTTTCCCGAAATAGTCACATCCCATAAATGTTGTCAGTCCTTCCCCCCATTCGCTCGTGGCAAGCCCCCTCACTATGACCTTTACCTCCAATCAATAGATGCCACATCACCCATCTGTATCCCTCAGTCAATGTCACCTGCCATCTCACACACTAAGTGATCCGTTGGACATTTATTGTTGGATGACCTATCCGTTAACTAGCTGACCTGTCTCCCACGCCCAACGGACACCCATTTACTCAAAACTACCCTTTTCCTTCCTATTTTCACCATTTACCCACTCATCGCACCAGAGAGATTTACCCCATTTTCTCCTTCGTTATAGTCAGTTGCCCCCACTAGCAGCCACCCCGCTAATGTTGTTTCTCTTGTAGGTATTATTGCAGTAATGGCACCAAAGTCCAAACAAGCATAAGGGGAGGAAAATCCGTTTCTCCCGTCTCCTGTCGACCTCGACAGGATACCACTTGCTGACAAAGAACTCTGGAAGTTTTCCTGGACCAGAGTGATGAAATCAGACTCTAGGATTCCAATTTACTCCTTTACCTCTTCCCTCAAATTCATCCTTTTCCAGAGTTTTCCCTCAAGTGCTAAGACCACTACATTCCCGAGAAAAGAGTCGTTGTCTCCTTGTCTGAAGAGATTCTTTTCCTTATCACACCCGAATCTATTGACCAAATGATGCAAATTCCTTGAGCTGACTCTGCGTCACCCTTCAACCTGGAAATTCTTATAGAATTGTACCATAAAATGACCTTCCCCCAAAGAGCTCAAATATTCGATCTTTTCCTTCCCCCATCCACTCAATTTCCCTCTACAAATCCTCCTTATCCTTCTTCCATGTTCTCAAATAAAGGAAACCAGATCATATCATCCCTTTGTGCCTTGTTAGGATACTATTCAGATCAGTGGGTAGATGAGCCCATTCTGGGATTTTTATCCATCTTCTCTACTGATGAGATGCCCACCACCTAGTTTGAGTTCAGCACATTCCTAGCGAACAATATTCATGAACAGTTCATAAATTTTTCCACGGAAGGCATGTTCCGATACTCCTCCATACTAGCGTACTTGTTCATTTTCTTCTAGGTGGAAAAATTTGTTTTTTCCATGCAGAAGATGGATGGAGATGGTAGACCCCAGACAGTGACAGCATGGACCTCCTTCCTCAAGCACAACTCCACAAAGTTTAGCTTCAAGGAGTTCATTGATCAATTCTACCACCCTGTGGTGAGTATGCTTAGCGGCAAGCCTGAGCCTCAGATAAATGATGAAGTTCAGAGGATCCTGCATCTCTCGGATAACACAAAGACAGGGGGTTGGTATTTGTACCAATATTATACCAAGATCAGAGTATATGGGTGTGAGTTGGCACCGTATAAGTTGCCCAAGTACCTGCATGTCAAAGTTTTGGCATTGGAATATATAAGGCAGATAATAAATTCCGATGATATCCATTTTATGTCACTGAAGAAAAAGAAACAACTAAGAATCAAAGGGCAAATTGGCTCCTTCATCTGCAACAATCCTGGCACTGGGGAAGAAGCAGACAAGATGATGAAGGAAATGAAGTTCTCCATGAGCTTCCCATGGCATTACGATCCATGTGGGATCATCTCCGAGATGAGGGTGAAAAATAATAACATCCCATATGTTCATGAATCCAGGCCTGAAATTGAGAAATTTGTGAATCAGACAGTATGGGAGCCTAACACATTGGTCAAATTAGAGTAGCAAGATCCCCTGGCCACTGTGTCACAAACAACCATGCGACAGGTCCCGAAAGAGAAAAGGCCTAGGCAAGATTTATCTCCACTTGTCACGGAGGTATCGTTAGAAGAATTCCAACTACACACTAAGAGGCCTAAGACTTTTGCAGTTCCTGGCCCGACCGGGGAAAAAGAAACCACCTCTATTACAGTGTCCAAAGTTGATAGGCCACCCTTTGGTTCGAGCCTCCATAAGGTCATAACCTCAACATTGCCAAAAGAATCTACATATTCTCCATTGACCACCTAGCCAAGCAAAGTGGGACCGAAGCTGAGTATCTTCGAAAAGTATGAGCTGATCAAGAAAAGGAACTAGACCTTGACTAGAAGTACTTGCGCCCAGTTCTGAAAGTAGACGTCAACTGCACAACATAGGCTGTTGTCGGCATTTGACACTGAGAAGAGCAAAATGCATATGGTATTCCTCCAGGCACAGGTACCAGATCCAAAGGTGATCACTGACTACAAGAGGGCCACCTTCGAATTCCAGATGAAGGACATGCATATGACCGATCAGATGGATCTGCATAAGCAGAAAGGGGAAATGGTTTTTTACATGTTGGCGCATGCTTCCACTACTGCATCCAAACTGCAAGTGTCCCTAAACAATGTTCAAACACAACTCAAGTTGTAGAAGATATCATCCTTTTCCAAGGATAATAAGATCAAGACTTTGGAGGAGCCAGTCCTCAAGATCCGTTACGATCCTTCGAACGTGAAAGCAACTGAGGAAATGATAAAAAATAAGAATGCTGACATAGCCTCTTTGAGGAAACAACTGAAGCTCCCGCCCACAGAGGATTCGTAGGCGAAGGAGATAGTAGAGAAAGAAGGAGAGAAAGATGAAATGCTCAAGCTTCTCATGGAGCAGAACGCACAACTTAAGGAAATGGAAGCTGAAATGGAGAAGCTATTAAAGGAGAAAGAGAAATTGAATCCAATGGAAGTCATTCCATTGAATGCTATTCCAATTTCAGGAGTGACCACAGCATCAGTGACAGAAGTCCCATCCGCAACTCCATTGACATCCCTGGAGAAGACAACCGACCTGGCTAAGTCTATGGAAAAGATGAACCTGCAGGAAACAGAGGTCAGCAGGCTCAAAAAGGAGATTGAGAACCTTCAGGAACTCAAATCTTCCTTTCAGACCAGCCTCTCCAAGGAAAAGTAGGTGACAGATCAGCTCAAATAGGAATTACAGTAGCTCCGAAAGAAAACAGTGGTAGGAAAAACTTTGGCTAAGGTTAAAGAAAGCATATGGATAGACATCACTAAGTCCATGAACGAGATATGGCCCATGATACAGATAATGTTTGAGAAGAATGAATTGGTGCAGAGAAGCAAATAGGCCATCGAGAAGATCAGATCAGAATTGGGAGAGATGCCAACATAGGCAAACGAGATCATCAAGTTCCTAAATTCTAAGACCAGGTAAGAGCTGGAAGAGCTAAAAATTGAAGACAAAACAGAGACCATCCTTGAGGTTAAAAGAGTTTTGACCAAGAGAGGATTAATGCTACAGCTGGAAGAAAAGGTTCAGGCCATGGACCTAGGGGTACAAAGATTCTTTAGTAATATTGAAGCTCTACAGAAGAAAGGTCTTCCTGGTCTGAAGGTAATCAATGATAAATTGATGACACTCCCAGATTTCAAGAAGAGATTGGCTGATGTGGCTAAGGACAGTTCAAAGTTTGTAGGAATTCAAGGGAGCATCACTCGCAAGGCATTTATAGATTCCCTTCAATGGGACATCAGTATCCAACATGAAATTCAATACATCTTCCTCACCAAGCCTACCTTCGCCAAGTACACAGAAATGGATGAAGTGTATCGAAGGCTACTCAAAGTCAACGTGCTCAGTCATCTTTGATGGGAGGAACTCTGTGACCTGATCGAGTAGCAGATGAGTTGTCCCATTCTAGTCATTTGTCCAGTCAGATGAGGTCATTCAAAGGCTTCATCAATGGCCCACCCAAAAATTAGCATGCAGTTACACCACATCATCAATCAGTTCCTAGATTTATGCAATTTGTTAAGTATGTTAGGCTAAAAATAGATTTAGCATGTCCTGGTCATTAATGACAGGATCGTTTGTAATTTGAGTTATAAATACTTCATATTTCGAAGTATTGGGGGTTGTTGTTGATCTTCACACCCTAAAGCTATCAAATAGTAATATTTTTGAAAAGATCTTCCATTAATAAAAAAGAGGCATTTTCACAGGATTCTTGTGTGTATTCACTGGTGATGTTTTTCTCTCTAAGTTGAATGTTGTTCTTGCTTTGTATCATATTTTTTTCTTAATCTAATCTTTATAAGTAACAATCGTTGCAGGATTTATCTCGTATACCCTATTTCTGACTCAAAAGATTTTAGTGTTTTATCTTCTGGTGTTTTCAATAAAGAAATTCTTAACTGCTTCTTTGTTGAAATTATCTTTCTCATCTTTTCTGCTATTCATCATTTAAGCTACTAAAGGATCCAGTGATTATATTATCTTGGCTTGTGAAAGTTTTTTCCTTTGCGTTTCTGGTTTGGATTTCATATTTTATTTAAGACACAGACCCCATAGCCCAATGGATGTGTAGACTGTTTCAACCAACTCTACAAATACTACAACAACAAAAACCGACCTATTTATTTACCTAGCCTAATATTTAAAATTTGAACCATAGCTAAATCATATAGAGAGATCTCTCTCTGAAGTTGGAAGGGCTAGATCCCAGCTTCAAAAGTGGTTGGATAAAGTTACCTTAGTAGATTTCTTCTATTGTTAATTTCTAGGAAATTTACCAAGTGCTAACAGGTTGTATAAAAATGAGTGGGTGTCTATGCTCATCCTTGACCTTTTGACACTCCAACCATTTGGCAATAAAATCAACAACTTCTTTCTTTATGCCTGGCCAATAATATTGTCTCTTGAAAAATGCAATAGTTTATTGATAACCTGGGTGCCAAGCATAAGGTACATTATTCATTTCTCTTAATATCATATTTTTCAATTCCTGGGAATTTGGTATGTAAATTCTTCCCCTGTACATGAGAATTTCACCATTTTCTATCTTATAGTCTTCAAGTTTCTATTGCAAAATATCTTGTTGTAATTTTTTTATTATTTCCATGTATTGCAAATATAATTTTGCAGCCTCTATGATTTTTTCTTTCAAATATGATTGGTACATGCTTATGGATATAGCATGTAACTCATGCGCCCTTCTGCTAAGTGCATCAGGCACCTTTTTCTCTTTCCCTTTGATATGTTTTATATCAAAGTCATATTCACTGAGAAATTCTAACCACCTGCTTTTTCTAGCATTTAGAGTTGGTTGTCCAAATAAATGTTTAAAACCACTATGGTCTGTCCTCAACTCAAACCTTTTTCCCATGAGGTAGTGCCTCCACATCTTCAAGGCATGCACTATGGCTTCCAACTCCAAATCATGAGTAGCATAGTGCCTTTCATGCTCCTTCAAATTCCTTTATTCATAGCATACTACATACCCATTTTGACTGAGGAATCCACCAAGCCCTTATTTACATGCATCGGTGCATACAATGAAGTCTTCATTTGGATCAACAATCATTAGTATTGGAGCACTTGTTAATAAATGCTTCAAGTGCTGGAAACTCTTTTCACAATCCAATGTCCAGTGAAACTTCACACCCTTCTTTTGCAAGGAAGTGATTGGGTGTGCAATATTTGAGAATCCTTCAATAAATCTCCTATAGTATCCTGCAAGGCCCATAAATTATATTGTCTCTGTCACATTCTTTGGTGTTGACCATCCTCTAAGGGCCTCTATTTTCTCAAGGTCCACTGTTATCCCTTCCTCTGAAATGATATGTCCCAAATAATGAATTTGCTTCTGATAAAATGAGCACTTGCTCAATTTGGCATACAATTAATGCTTCCTTAATACCCGTGTGTTGTGCATGCTCTTCCTCCAACTTAGAATATATAAGAATGTCATGTAAAATTACAGTAAAAAACTTATCTAAGTATTCTCTGAAAATACCATTCATTAAACACATGAAAACAATTGGTCCATTTGATAACCCAAATGGCACCACTGTGAACTCATAATGACCATACCTTGTCCTGAAAGCAGTCTTGTTGATGTCTTCTTCTTTAATTATTACTTTATGATAACTTGACCTAAGATCAATCTTGGAGAATATTTTTTCATCTTTCAACTGATCAAAGAGATCATCTATCCTTGGCAAAGGATACTTATTCTTCACAGTTACCTTGTTCAACTTCCTGAAGTCAATGCAAAGTCTCAATGTTCCATCCTTTTTCTTCACAAATAATATTGGGGAACCCCAAGGTGACACACTTGGGTGTATATACCCCTTCTTTATAATCTCTTCAAGTTGCATTTGCAACTCCTTCAGTTCTGGTTTACTCATCCTGTAAGGGGTCTTGGACACTGGAGTTGCTCCAGGCATAAGATTTATGGAGAAATCAATGTCTCTTTAAGGGAGTAATCCCGGTATTTATTTAAACACATATTCAAACTCTTTTAGGACTACATAATATTCAATATTTGACACCCTAAATTTATGCGTTTCTTCCATATGAGCTGCAAATATTTGAAATCATTTTCTATAACATTTCTTCAGCTACAATGCTGAAATTTCTCTGACAATTATTTCCCTGGGAATTACATGTATTGTCCTTATGTTCCATTCCCCATCCAGACAAGTAAATGCCTTGTTATGGTATTCTAAGATAGCATGATGTTGGTCCAACCAATCCATCCCAATTATACAGTCATAGGAACCTAAAGGAAATTGTTCAAATCTTCCATAGTGTTCAGTCCATTCATGTCCATAGGACATGACTTAACCATCTCATTAACTTTTCTTTTGGCTCTGGTAGCCAGCTAAACCAACCAAGATTTTCCATTCTTTCTTCTTAGCAAATGCAATCTTTCAACAATCTTAGGATCTATATAACTATGACTAGCTCATGAATCAATTAAAATAGCAATGCTTTGGTTGTTGAAAATACCTTGCACTTCAATCATATGTGACTGATACTTTGATTTCTTGTTGTCCAGGGTTCCATAGATCCTTGGTACACTTCTACCCATGTCCTCCACTGTTTCATCTTGTTGTACATTATGAACCATTCTCACCTTTTCACCTCTGTGAGGACAATCTTTATACATATGATCTCCCTTACAACCCCAACATTGAATAGGTGGTTGCCTTGGCCTTTTCCCACCCGACTCAATCATTTTGGGCTCTCTGGTAGTTGGTTTTCCTAGAGGACTATTTCTAAAGAATGGTGGCTTAGTCCCCTTCTTCCTCTGATCCATCTTGAATTTCTTCTTATCTTCCCAATATTTTTGGAAAGTTAGCCTTGCTTTTTGCTGATCATATAAGCATTTAGCTCACCTTATGGTCTCCTCCAATGTTTTGGGATCATCATATTGTATTTTTTCACTGATGAATGATGGAAATCCACTCAAATACCTTTGAATCTTAACTATCTCATCCTTGATTAAAGAAACATACTTTAGAAGTTCTAAAAACATTGTTTCATATTCATCTATGGTCATACTCCCAAGTTTGAGTTCAAAGAACTCTTTCATTTTCTTGTCATAGTATCTCTTAGTCAAGTATATCTTTTAAAAATACTTTTTGAATTCCCTCTAAGTAACATTTTTGTCTTTAATGTGTTTCACCTGCATAAGTTCATCCTAGCACATGGATGCTTTTCCCTTGACATGATAGATGGAAATTATTTCTTTTGTATAAGAAGAATAATTATTCAATTGAAAATACTTTCTCATGCCCAACAACCATGTCTCTTCATCTTCATCCTTCTTGTTCCCACCATCAAATGTAGGAGGTTTGATTTTGTTCATTTATCCTCGTAGCTCACCCACCCCAAACCTCTTATGATTCCTAAGAGGGGATGAACTTGAGTTGTTGTGTGCTCTCCTATTGGAATGCCTCGGGGAGTTATGGTGATGTCTGCTAACACTTATTGTTCTTCTTTTCTCATCAGGAGACATGTGACTTCCTTATTTTCTTGAGCCACTCTCCTTATCCAATTTCCTTTCTATTATGTCCAAGCTCTGCATTAAATTCATGTTGAAGTCCTCCTACTACTCCTTGTCTTTCATAAGCTGTTCATTATCATCTCTATGGCTTTGGACATCCTTTTGCAAATTTTTAATGGTCTCTACCATATTCATGGTTTCTTCCTTTCCTTCTCCATGTCCATTTGAGTTTGTTCCTTCAATGCCCATATGGACATCCATCCCTATGATATCATATCCCTAAATATAATCCCACTGTGTATATTCCATTCCTTTGCACTCTCTGTTGATCCTAATATGATCTAGCAGTTGTTAACTCTACAAAATGTGCAACCAACAAAATTTGTTAAGTTAAATAATTTAATAAATTCATGAAATTATGCACAATTCTAGTTCAATAATGCATCATAATTATTTATTCTAATTTCCTGAAAAATTGACTACCCAGATCAATTTTTTGGGTAAATATTTATATTCTATTGTCTAAGAGATTTCTAACGCCTGCTTACATGCTCAATTCTGATTTTTGAGCAAAAGTTTATGGTTATTTGAAAATTGTCCATTAATTCTTCTTTTCACACTTCAACTTGGTGCAAATCTACGTTGTAATTATGCATTTTTTCACCTACACCATTGGAGTTTTGATAGGAGCTCAATTGGGTTTCTTCATATACATATTTTGGATATTTTTTCCAAGTTTCACCTCTTTCTAGGTTCGGGCTGCTTGTTACATTCTGTTGAAGTTCTAGGCTAATTAGTGTTTTTGGTCTGGAATGCTACAGACACCGTATGTGCCAAATTAAACATTTTTAACATCCTAGAATTTTAATTCATCTCTAGGACTGTGTTCTATGGTTCAATATATATCCAACGACTACTCTTGTGCCTCAATATAACTCCAGAGCAGAAGGTTATGGCCCTTCAAAGTTAGTCGGCTCTCAAAATTTACCCTCCACTATTTGTCATGTAACTTCCTCATAAAAGATTTGTTTGATGAATGGCTTACACCATTAGAAATGTCTCTCCATTCTCTTTCATTTGAACTACAAATACATTATGTGCCTTGGTACACTTTGTTCTTGGGGGTTTTGAGTAGCTAAAAACGATGTTTAGGGCCTAAAAAATGGGCTACAAAAATATGGCCTTCAAACATTATAAAATGTCACAGAATTTCACTAGTTTTCTGGTATTTTACACCATCCAAACAACTTTGCTTGCAAAAATTTGCAAATGTACACCCATATTTAACATATGCAACAACACCTTAAGGTAGCGCATGCTTCACACACCTATAACTAATGTCGATCACTTCTCTATCATGGAAATATCTGGTGCGCACTACTTTTGTGTTGTGCGCCAATATCTACCGCGCACAATTTTGGTTCATACACTAATACCTGTTGGGCGTAATTCATATGTCGCATGCTAATATTCCGCGCACATTGTAATCTTTGTGTCGCACCATGCAAAAGTTTAGTATGCTCCCACTACGCACTAGTACTCTGTGCACACCATTAATTAAACTGTCATGTGATAGGAATATTCAGTAGACATACATTGCATATCAACATTGTGCACACACCAACAAAATTCCTCTGCGCTCTGCCAATACTGCGCACACCACACGTGCCAATATTATCCGTGAGCACACCACGCATTGTAACATTACGCATGCGCCACCAAATCTGCACCACGCAGTGCTAAATTTAGTGCACATGTCCGCGCACTATTATTTTTCTGTGCTTCACTAATCTACTCCGCGCATCACCAAATTTAAGTGTGCACACCCACGCACCGTTAATTTTCATGCATTACCAATTCTACACCGTGTAGTGCCAAATTTAAGTGCACACACCCACCCACTGCTATTTTTTGCGCATTACCACTATTCATCATGCAACGCTAAAACACCATTATTTTACGCGCATTACCATTCTACACCGCGCAGGGCCAAATTTAAGTGTGCACACCCATGCACCATTATTTTTTGTGCATTACCACTCTGCATGACGCAACACCAAATTTAAGTGTGCAAAGTTGCACAACAATATTATTCTGTGCATCCCAACTTATACTCTACAACACCAAATTTTAGTGCGTGCAACCACTAACCCTTATTTTCCACACTTCACAAGATTTTCATTGTGCATCATGCATTTTTAGTGCACACACCTGTGCACTTTCATTTTTCTGCGCATCAATTGTTCATGAATTCTACTGCAGAAATTAGGGCTTTTGCCAAAAAAAAATTCAATTTTCACCATGGACATTCTACAATTATGAAATTTGTTCAATTTCACTCTATCAACACCAATTCAACCTATGCAACAACAAATCGTTGCTGGTTGACATTCTTGGAACAAATTTTTTCCCAAACTCAATTCACAAATTGAGAATTTTAATCAACTGATCTCGCTCCATTTGTCATGGCTTCCCTCTAAATTCAAATTTGACCAATCCTAGGTCTGAATTTGCTAGAACACATATCAAATTAAGAATATCTCACTACTTGGCCAAATTTCTCAAATTTCCCATGAATTTAACAACAGAAATTATGGCTTTTGCCCAATTCCATGCAATTTCTTTTGATTTTTTTACCATGGACACACTATAACTTGAAATTTTGCCACTTTGATATCAATTCTCGGTAAAATTTCACTTCAATTCAACTTACTCTGCCCATCTAGGATTGGTGTTGAAAACTGGAGCTCTAATACCATATTGTAGCATCCCCATCATCCAACTAGGCTATGCCACATAAAATTTTCAAATTGTATACAAATTAAAACATATAGAAACTCTACAATGCATAGCTTCATACAGAATAATAATAAAAGTACACATGCAACATACACAGGAAAAAACCAATAAAATAAATGCATAAATAATAATGAAGCATGTAATTTAACAGACAATTAACACTTATCTTGGTAAAAATATCATCAACTACATGCAGACCTTCCACATTCCTCCCAACCTTCGACCACTCTTCTCAAAACTATCAGTAGTGGGTCACTCCCGAGTTGGGACTAAACTCCACCTGAGTAAAGGGATTCCTGACCAGGCTAATGTATCTCAGACAACAGAAAAAATTCCATCACAGGTGCCAACTCAAACTAACAACCTACAGTCCCTCATTCCCCACATGCATGTCCCACCACAGGAAGTGTGCCCCTTCTCTGCTCAACAGTCCTTCGACTGCCCCACTTCTTTTTTGAGGCTTCAACAATAGGCTAGACATGAAGTCTCATTTCCATGTAGCTATAGTTTTGCACCTTTGGGAAATCAATTCCCAACGATTCTCTCACTTAGAGAGAATTTCCCATGGGCCTGACAACCCACCTCTTAAATATCCCACAGGCCTAACAACCCTCTTCTTCAATCCAACTCCTAATCTAACCAGGTATAGGTACAGGTATATGTACAGTGATAGGAAGTTACAGAGGATAGCTGAATGAGTGAGTGCATGATCATGGAATGATTGTGAAAATGAACTAAGTCCAAACTATAGGTATGCATGTTCCCAACTTGACACTTGTCATGTTGAGAACTAGTTTGACCCACTTGTCCCCATCCTTAGAACTTAGGATAAAATAATTATCCATACTTTATACTTTAAGTAATATTAATATAATATCCCATTTTATCTTAATCTCCCTAGCTTAGCTCTTATCCTTAACTTTTATTCTCCTTTCCCAAACTAGTGGAGTTTAGTCCCCCATACTCTTTTATCATAGTCGGTCTACACACAACGATGTATAATATTAATGATATGAGTATTTACATATATAAAAATAGGCCCACTAGCCTTTATCATCTAGGCTCTCCGGCCTAATCATGACATAAGCCTTATGTCTTATAATAAACTGGCTCACCAGCCTACATAACACAACATATACACAAAGGCTCCCTAGCCTCAAAATCCTGTGCACTTAATTTTGTTGCGCGCAGTATCCTGGAATGTGCACACTTCATCATTTTAGTGAGTACATGTGCGTACTATACCATGGAAGGTGCATGCAAAATGATATCAAACAACTCATGAGATAAAGTACATTTTCATTTACATTTACAGCTGTGGTTTGACCTAGGGGTATTACACTTTACCTGTAAGAGGTCATCCCCAATATAGGAATACAAATAAATATTTGAGGGGGAGATCTAAATATAAAGGTATATCTAAATCCCCATGAAAATCTTTGAGAAAATGTTGGAAATGTGGTAAAGCTGGGAATTATAATAAAGATTGTAGGTTTGAGAAAGTTGATAAAGCAAAGGGATTTGATGATACCTCTTTCATAGAGGAAAAAACCTCCATAGAAGAAGGAGGTGATGTTTACTTGACATCTATAGGTAAACATGCAGATCATGATGTATGGTTGATCGACTCAGGTGTGTTATTTTGTATGACTCCCCACAAGTAGTGGTTCAGTGAATATTAAAATTATGATGGTGGTGATGCCTTCCTAGGAGATGACTTGACAACCAAAATCATGGGACGTGGAAGGGTTAAGTTGTTTCTGAAAGATGTAAGGATTAGAACTCTCCATGTAGTTCTGTACATTCTAGATCTAGCCAGGAGCCTAATATCTATAAGTAAGTTGGATGATACAAGTGTGGATACTTTATTAGGAAAGGGAACTTGCAAGATGGTACAAGGAGAAATGGTCTTGATGAGTGGAGTTCAGTGTGGATTTCTATACAAGTTATTGGGAATAACTTATACTGATGGGTGTAACAATTCTATTTCCTTTGTGCAGAGAAATAAAGAAGATAGGATCCATACTAACCCTATAAAGAAGACCATGGTGTGGCATCAAAAACTGACACATATTGGAGAAAGGGGCCTTCAAACACTACCCTGTAAATGTATGGTTGAAGGTATGTCTAATTGCACCTTGGATTTTTATTTCTGTGAACATTGCATATATGGTAAACATAATCGAGTAATATTATCATTTGGTGCTACAAGGGAAAAGGGGATCTGAAAGTTGATATGCATTGATTTGTTTGGACCTGTGCATG
This sequence comes from Picea engelmannii, assembly GCA_009831015.1. Lineage (NCBI taxonomy): Eukaryota > Viridiplantae > Streptophyta > Pinopsida > Pinales > Pinaceae > Picea > Picea engelmannii. The sequence goes on from ML805678.1 coordinate 275,035, forward strand.
TTCCATCACTAGGTAAATTGGTGTATTATGTTTCGGTTATAGATATTAAGGAACACATGGATTTATTTTATTAGGAAGAAATATGATGTATTTGATAAATTTAAAGAGTTTAAGGCTCTGGTAGAAAATCAAACAGAGAAGAAAATAAAAGTGTTGAGGATAGATAATGGTCGATAATTCAGTGGGAATGAATTTGAAGAGTTCTATAAGAAGTGGAATATAGAAAGGAAGAAGATTACTCCATACACACCTCAACAGAATGGGGTCGTAGAAAGTATGAACATGACATTGATGGAAAAAGCAAGGAGCATGCTTAATGGTGTTGAGTTAGGATGAGAATTGTGGGCAAAGGAAATAGGTACTGCATGTTACCTGGTAATTAGATCACCCTCATTAGCGTTGGTGAACAAAACTCCACATGAGTTATGGTCTGGTAAGAAACCCTCTCTTGAACATATCAAAGTGTTTTGTTCTGATGCCTATGTACATGTTCCAAAGGAAAATATGAGTAATTTGGATAATAAAGATAAAAAGTGTATCTTTATTGGTTATAGAGATGGTATGAAATGTTATAAGATTTGGAACCCATAAACTAAAAAGATTGTTCACGATCATAATTTTTTTTTAGAGTAGTTAAAGATGTTCCCAAACAAGAAATCTTGCCAAGGCAAGAAGAACCTGAGAAAATAGAGTTTGAGTTGGATGATACAAAATGTAAATGAACTAAAGAAAATGAATCAAAATAAGAAGAACCTCATACTCAAGTATTGAAGAGATCAATTAGGGAAAGAAGGAAACTAGAAAGGTATAGTCCACCTGATTTTCATGTTAATTTTTCTTTATCTATTACCAATGATGATCCCATAAATGTTAGGGAAGTAGTGAATTCAGAGGATAACAAACTATAGAATAAGGCCATGGTTGAAGATATTGATGCCTTGGATAAGAATGAGGCATGAGATCTATTTAAGTTTCCAACTGGAAGAAAGTCCATTGGCAACAAATTGGTGTTTAAGAAGAAGTTGAATGTAGAGGGTAAAGTGGACAAATACAAATATCGGTTAGTAGAAAAGGTTATTCCTATGTAGAGGGAATTGACTTTGGTGAATTTTTTTCTCCTATTTCCAAGGTAACCTCTATTAGATTTATTTTATCTATTGTTGCTACTTTTGATTTTGAAGTAGAATAGATGGATGTGAAGACAACATTCCTACATGGGGATCTAGAAGAATAAATCGACATGAAGCAACCAAAAGGATTTGCGGTGAAGGGAAAGAAAGAGATCGTTTGTAAGCTAAAGAAGTCACTATATAGTCTGAAGCAACCACCTACGATGTGGTACAAAATGTTTGACACATACATCCTTGGATTGGGATTCGTAAGAAGCATGGTTGATCATTATGTATATTCCAAGTAGGTTTGTAATTACTTCATTTATTTAGTGTTGTATGTCGATGACATGTTGTTGGTAGGAAATAACATGGATGTTATTAAGGAGATGAAATCACAACTATCCTCCAAATTTGACATTAAGGATCTTGATGATGCTAACTTAATTATGGGAATGGAGATTAAAAGAGATCTTGCAAACATGAAACTCTAGTTGAATTAGAGAAAATATGTTGAGACAATATTATAGAGGTTTAATATGTAAACAAGTAATATGGTCAAGGTTCCTATTCTTGTAGGTGTAAATTTATATGTAGATAAGTGTCCCAAGACACAGGAAGAGGAAGAGGACATGTCCCAAGACACAAGAAGAGGAAGAGGACTTGACTCCATTTTCCACCTCATGGCATTGTTATCCAACATGATGCACACATTTTTCCTTGCATCCAATTCTTTGAAGAGTCAAGGGAAACCATCATGCATCTGCATGTCCAACCAACTCTTCCCTTGTGACTCAAAAAATGATCAAGTCCAAAAGTCTATATTCCTTGGCTGAATTCTCCTTGTCTTCATCTATGTCTTCAAATATGAAATGTCTTGTCTGCACCAAAAAATGCACATCTAGAATACCTTTTTCCTCACTACTTCATTACAGATCCATGTTGTTGCATTTACTTCTCTATTCCTTGGAATGGTTAGGATTCACCCTCAATCATGTTGCCCCAAAGTAAGAAAAATTCCCATGTACAAGTACCCTCTTCATGATATAATCTTCCTATCCACACAATCCTCGTCCAAATGAAGGCAAGTCCTCTACTCACCTCCTTTCATCAAGTCACCTCAATGCAACTCAACATCTATGATGAGTGTGGACAACATGCCTACACTCCTAAAACAACCCAATGAACTATCCAAATTGATCCAAGTATAATGAGTCATGTCAAAGAACTTCCATGCCTTAGGCATGTTTGAACTAATACTTCTGCCAACCCCAAACAACTAGCCTCCCGAATCTCTCATTCATCGCACAATCATCTGCAAGTCACAAAGGCACACTTTACCTCATCCAATGTCCCATACCAAAGGAGAGAAAAAACCACCCAAGTTACTTGGTATGTGTTCCCATTCAGGTTGACTACCAACAATTCTTGGTAGACTCCTATGTTGACTCCATTCGTCTCCTAGAACGAACTACCTAGCACCTCTTGCAAGTGTCCAAACTTTGGCACTTTCATTGGGACTATCAATTCATCACATGAATCAACAAATATGGCAAAGGCACCAAGCACCAGGGTGCCGCATCCATCCTCTCAAACTAGACACGTACATACTTCACTGCTCACTTCAGCACAACGACTTATCTAACACACCTCATCAAATATTTAGGCAACTTCTCTAAGCCACCTCCATGACTGTGTCTAGATATACCTAATTCCACCACATGACTTATCTAAGAAGATTTTCCTAAGTTCTTCCCACACTCTCCCAACCAAGGTGTCCTAATCTGCTACAAGAATACTTTGAATATGCACAACTTGAGTCACCCTCAAGTCTTTCAGTTTTCACCACAGAAATGGAATGCACTTGAACCACCAATTCATATAACTTCCCTTCAAATAAATCACTTCAAAACTTAGGAAAAGAAAGAACTCAAAACCAACCATACCTTTCCAATGGCATTGTTTGATGCAACCATGTTCTAAGTGTGATATCTTGTACCTCCACTCCCAAGCAACCAACTCTTCACATGAACTACCCTCAATCACCATCCACAACTCCATAAACATGTAAGACCTTTGTTGTGATACAAGCCTAAGTCCATTTTTCCACTTCATAAATATGTTGAAGTCCCAAATTTCGCATGCAACTTATCAAACTCATCTCCAATTCCTACCATCTTTGTACCTTGGCTTCTTTCACTTAGAGGAACCATGTATCCACTACCAGACTGTCAGTTCATATTGTTGCTAATTGACTATTGTAATTTTGCAAAGAGCTATTTCATCTTAAGACTGTGGTCAACCCACCAACAACCCAACTCAACTCAATTGTTGTTCTTGGGGATGCATGTCACAAAGACATCATGATGGAAACATGCCCAACCTATCACCCTACTATAGAGATGCTTTGGGTTGCCCCATGTTTTCCAGCACACCCAAGTGATTCACCTCGCTCCAACCTAGAACTTCTCCCCTTTGCAATCACTTCTGTGATCACCCTCTGTGTTTCACTTCTATGATCAATTATACGGTTAGATATATGACAAGTCATGCAAAAATCATGCATTCAACCTCCTTTCCCAAGTGCTTTGTTCACCAACGAACTCTATGCTTAGTCTCTCCTAGAGCTTACCCATTCTCCATTTTAGGCTACTAGTGAATCACACTCCTACTCTGGTGCAACTCTTATATACTTAGAAAATCATTAACTTATTTAACACTTATTCATATTTAATCATACATCCATGAGAAACCAAGAGAACTATGGAACAAATGAAAGAAAAACATAAATATAGTGCAGTCGACATGAACCAATCCTAAAACTCGACTAAGTCTTTATTATTGTGAAATATTTGCAACATGAGCACTACCGACTTGGTTTACGTTAGGGAAAAGTCAAATGACTCACCTCACCTCAAAAAGACACTCATAAATAGATAATCACCAAGACTCTTCATTGCAACCGTCTCTGGAGCGACCTGCGGTGCACCTCAGACATTCCCCCAACCATAAAATTTTTGTCTCTTTGTTTCTACATACTTCTTCACTTCCACAACTTCACCAATTTTGGTTCTACCTCACACATACCTCCAATAGACCTTCTTTGCCATACTTAGCCTAAATCATCCCAAGAGAAACTCACCCATCTATGTCCAAAAAATCCACCTCAAGGCAGCACAACTCCTCCCAAGTGGAGTGACTTGGCTCCTTGAGGGAGCTCACCCTATTCGTTTGTATCAGAATCACAGATCTCGCTTGCTCTACTTGTCTTTCCAAAACTTTTTTTTCTTGGTTTTTGCACCCTTTTCTCTTATAGAGATTCTAAAGGTCATCATCATGAACCATCGCATCATTTGGGGGTGTCACACCCCTTTGCAAACCCATGTGTCCAAAATAATTGTCATTCCCCTTTGCGGACCAAATCGCCCAAATGAACCCATGTACTTGTAAATCGTGCCCCTTGGGACCAGTGCACCCAACCTTGGTGTGCCCCTCATGCTAACATGCCCAAATATTCTTGGTTTTTTCATACTTGGGCAAGCCCCTTGGTACATTCACATGCCCATGGAATCCACTTGCCCAACTTGGGTGTTGGAGCAACCCCAAGCTTTATTTCCTTGAGGACTTAGGAGAAGGCATTCACACACATCTAGCCGAAGACCATATAGGTATCTATAATTGCCAATTATGTTTTTTTTCTTCATTTTATAATTATGTTGGATATGAAAAGTTAACAACCATTTACAACCACCATATTTAAAATACATTAAATAGTACAAACATAAGATGTGATTTTGATATATTTTTATTGTCATATTTATTGTTTATTATATCAAATTTATGTTGTATTGTATTAACATATTTTTATGTTAACCTTTGAATTAATAAGCATTAATTGAGATATCACAAAGTTGGTGACATATAGTAGTAAAGATTTAGTTTAAATTATATTTTATTTAACACAAAAATAATGTTATAAACAATATTCAAACCTCAAAAATTTTATTGTTTGAAAAAATCAAAATTCAAATAAATATATTCTTACTTTCACAAAATTCAACTGTCATGGCTTTCACCTATTCCACTCCATCCTTTAGTTTTATAATCATATAAACTTATATTAATTATTCTTTTTACATTATCCTTGAAATAAGTGTCAATATAGGTAGGACATGGAAATTCTAAAAGAGTCTTTTTCTAGAGCCTAGTGAGAATTAAGGAAATTTTTAATGATCGATACTTATCTAAAAGTATAGGAACCTTTGTCAATTTTACTCATTCTTAAAATACTAATTATAAAATGTTGGGTGATATTATTTTCTAATAGAAGATTCATAAAGTTTGTATTAGAGTAAAAAAATGTGAACCATTTCATCTAAAGTGTATAGATAAAAATTTATTATTATTCTCTATATTTAGTATTTTAAATTTAATTGAATAAATTTCATATTTTATAATAGTTGCATAATATTAATTAATAAAATATTTGAAAAAAAATAAATATTAATAAAATATAATAATTGTGATTTTAGTAAACAGTTATTATTAGTTTTATGAAAAAGACATAAATATTCAAATCACAATCATTTCACTCATATTTCAATATTATTGTTTCTAAACACATTTAATCAACATATTGTATCTTGTTGGACAACAAACAATTCATCATGAAGAACAGTTAAAAATTATGTGACATTAATGATTATAACATTTTGCAATCACAATCCAAATTAAATGATTTCATAAAAGTAAAGTTAAACATTATATGCCAACTATAAATTTAAATGAGTGATACATCTCAAATTTAACTTAAAAACATAGAAATCATTAACAATCTTTACCATTAGCATACTCATAATACATTTTATAAATCAAACAACAACAACCACAACATTATATGAAAAACATATTATACATGAGCGATATACATATGAATATACTTGTCAAAAGTAAATCTCAACAAAATATGCAATAAACATGTCATATATAGGTTTCAAGTCAAATATAAAACAATCAATATGTAGTGTCCCCAAGGCCGAGCCCCGTTGTAAACCATGTTTTGAAAGGAATTGTAATTATGTTTTATAGGCTGGTGAGCCAAGTTTGTATAAGCTGGAGGCTTAGGTGTTGTTAGGCCAGGAAGCATGAGAATTGAACACCAGGAGCCTGTTGTTGTATATGTAATCACGCAGAACAATTAATAAAATATAAACACCAGCATGCGTAGACCGACCACGATGAATGAGTGAAGGGGGACTGAGCATCCATAGGATGGGCAAGGAATTAGGGGCTGGAAGGTGGGAAAAGGGGCTAAGTGTTGGGCCTAGGGGCTAAGCCTAGGGGGCTTAAGCCTTGGAATAATATTTTAATATTATCCCCAAAAGACATGTGCATTTTATGTTTATCCTAAGTTTCTGGCAAGGAGAGAACATGCAAGGGAGATGCGTGCAGGTGGAATGCATGCAGTTTCATGAGTGACAAGTGTCAACCCTGACGCATGAGAATAAAATAGCCAGGATGAGCCGTGAGAAGGTTCCTTCTCCATTCTACCCGATTGTATGAACAGTACGAAGCCCGGGGGGGATAGTACTACCAACCCGACTCCTGTAGAGAACCTTGGTGCATCCATGTGATTCAAAAGCCTATGTCTAGCTCTGAGAAAACTAGTGTGTATATTCCCTGAACGAGAAGCCTGCGTGGATTTGGGGAAAGAGTCTGTGTTTGTCTCGAAAAGTTGGTACATCCCTTCTCTGTTCTAAACTGGGGAGTCTGAACTGACCCCTACGTGGATAACTCGTCACGCATCCTTGAGAATCCAGAATGTGAGTCTATTCCATGTTTCCAAATTGAGAAAATAGAAGTGTCTCGTCCCTGCTAAGCCTGGTTATACTGTTGCACCTGTCTGGAGCTACCCTGGGTGTTCGTGTCTGGATCCCATGGATTATGGTGGATGTGTATTGTTTGATCTTGTGTGGCTTGTTGGCCAGTTTTTACAACACTCTCTCCAAGTGAGAGAGGTGGTTGAATATTGGAAGAACAGGTTGTTGGACCTATGAGTGACTACCTCCAGGTGAGAGAGTGCACAGAGGAAGGAGAGAATTCCTAGAAGGAACCCTGTAGCTGCCATAGAGCCCGAAGACTTCTGGTCTGGCCTATTCCTGTAACCCAAGGCAGGGGAGATTAGCAGCTGAAGGACTGTCCAAGTGATAGATAAGGTGTATACTCCTGGGGTGGAACAGGCATGTGGGGAATGAGGGTCTATGGGTAGTGAGTGTGGGAGGTTCCTTGGAGAGAATCCCTTCATTGTGGTTGTGTGTTGTTTTCCATGTAACCTCAGCCTAGCCTAGATTTCCTTTCCTTGGGGTGGAGCTTAGTCCCAGCTCGAGGGTGACCCATTGCTGAGCTGATGAGCAGTGCAGTCTAAGGCTGGGAGGTTCATGGAAGGCCTGCACTTGGTTGGTGGATTCTACCACTATTAAAAGATAAGTATCTGATTATTCCTTAATCATGTTTTGCAGGATTGTGCTGCTTATGTTATCATGATTTCCACTATGTATATGAATTAGTATGAAATGTTATTGATTGTTAGTTATGGCAGTAACTCATATGAATACTCTATGTAGAATGTGTTTATTTGTTTAAATGCATGGGATTTATAATACCTGTATGAGTTATGTATCGAGTGGTGTTATAACCTTCTCTTAGTAGTGATTAAACCTTGGTAGCTGAAAAGGTGCACTACAGTTTGGTATCAGAGCCAAGGTTTCGACACTACGCCTAGATGGGCTAGTGGAGCGGTCTTTGGACCGAGCATGCAATGGAAATTGGGTCTGGAAGGCCAATTTGAAACCCTGGTGTGCTCCAAAGTGTCAAGAGGTTACTTGATGAGTTTTTAAGCGTAGGAGGTATAGCGGCGTTATGAAACCGCAACCAGTGTGGCATAAGTCCACAGGGAGAGAGGACTCCACACCAGAAGAGTAGGAGCTTTAGGATATGTTCGGGAGGGAAGGTGAACCCTCATGACCATTAGATCTGGAAAGTGTGCACAGGGTTTAAAGCCCTTTGGAATTTCACAAGAGTGTGGAAATAACGATACGCAAAATCCTGAGTTAGTTAGGAACCATCTGAGCCATCAGATCTCATCTGGAAAACCAGATAGCCATTGGCTCTGTCAAGAGATATCCGAGGGTTAAAACCCCAGTGAATAGGGGTGAAAGCCTGAAATAGATCTAGACCATCCGAATGACAGAGGCCACGTGTCGTAAGATTTCCCATTTCAAGAAATTAGGAATCACGATATTGGGAGTCCTGGTAACAAGGGATCAAGACTTCCATGGTGGAAATCCTGAAATAGATCTGAACCGTCCGAATGACGGATGCCATGTGTCGTGAGATTACCCATTTCGAGAAATTGGGCATCACGGAATCAGGAATCCTGATGATGAGGGCTTGGGATTTTTCGTGGTGAAAACCCCGGGATAGATCTGAACCATCCAATGGATGGAGGTTACGTGTCGAGAGATTAACTGCATCAGGAAACCAGGGATCGAGATTTTGGGAGTCTCGTGATCGAGAGTTTAGACTCTCGTGATGATAAACCCGATGAATGGACAAGATTTTTTTGGAGGATCTCAGGGTCTGTGATGACTGTTAGATGTGAGGAAGAGATGTCAGCTTTAAGTTGAGGCATGAATGTGCATTAAGGTAAGTAACGAGTAGATCTGGACGGCTAGAGTCCACCCACCCAGATCTACGGTTGAGGTTTCATTCCAGAACCCCCTTGTTGTTTTACCTTTAGCGGTTGGGGGGGGGTCCAGAATCGGACATGCAACTCTCGAATGATTGAGATTAATTCACCTTGATCAATGATGCTCAGGTGAATTCCAGACCCCCTTGCCATTTTGCCTTTAATGGGGGGGGTGTCCGGAATAGTGTGGCGTGTGAAATGGGGCCCCCTCCTGTCCTGTTGACTACCGTGTCGTATCTCCTCTCTGCCCCCTGTACTCCACTTAACTGCACGATGGGATCTGTTCTCTTTGGAAGAGAGAGAAGTGGGACCCGATGACGTCGTTAAAAGCAACGTAGACCCTCAAGAACGTGCCACGTGCCACCGTGGTTGTGGGTGACCACTGTGATATGTGGGCTTGGAGGATAAAGTAAGTCGGAATTCTAGAAGTCGGGGGGGGGGTTGGAAAGGAAAGCCTCGTGGGTCGAAACCCCGAAACCCAAAGTTCTAAAATCCTGAAGTGCCGAAAATGAAAGTTTCAAAAACACGAAAATTGCAGAACTGAACGAGAGCTCAGAAAACTTATTTGAATCAAAATGTCTTTCATTCTTGTTCGTATTGGCTTATAAATGTTATGGATTTTTCCAAAAGGAGTAATGGCCTGAAAAAATTCGAATTTAATTGCACAGTGCATGTGCAGAGTTCAATGAATGTCAGGACTCCAGTTAACCAATGCCGAGTATGGAGTGGGAAAAAGGGCAGATTACCCCCGAAATAGAAGACAAAATGGAAGGAAAGGAAGTCAACCTAGTAATCGAAGGATTGAACTCCAATGGGCATGGAAAAGAGAAGGATAAGGAAGGACACATAACGAAAATCATTGAAGGAATGCAAAGAGAGGCCAAGGCTCACCGAGATGATAGTCGAAAGCTCATGAAATTCAGGGATCGACAGGGTGAATTAAACTTAAAATTTTTGAAGAGCCTGGAAAGAATAGAGAAGAAACTCGAGAAGGGAAGAGACTCAAGTACGACGGAGAGTTGAAGAACCCATGGGAGAAGAAGTAGGTCGAGGAGTGGTAGCCGACATCTTAGTCGCTCCCAAAGACACTCTGACAGGAAGACACATAGTAGTTCAAGCCTATCCCCTACCAGAAAACATCAAAAATCTAGAAAGGAGGAATTGAAAGGGGAGATGAAAAAGATTAAGCCTCCAACATTTGATGGAGAACATAAGAAGGAAGAATATGCCGAGACCTGGTTTCTTGGCATGAAGAAATACTTCCAACTACAGAATTATTCCACCCATGCAGAAGGAAGAATTTCAATGTACCAACTGAAAGGAAAAGCATCCATGTGGTGGGATCAGTTTGTGTAGGTGCAACACATCAGAGAGAAAGAGGTGACTTGGAAGGAATTTAAGAGGTATTTTGAGAAGAAATACCTGACTAAAAGATACTATGACAGAAAGATGAAGGAGTTCTTCGAACTCAAGATAGGCAGCGTGACTATTGATGAGTATGAACGAAGTTTCCTAGAACTACTGAAGTATGTTCCATTCATCAAAGATGAGGCTGTTAAGATTCAGAGATATCTAAGTGGACTGCCACCTTCCATGAGTGACAAGATTCAATATGACGATCCTAAGACCATGGAAGAGACCATAAGAAAGGCGAAATGCTTGTATAAACAACAAGGAGAAAGGCCTATCCTTCGGAAGGTTTGGAATGATTAGAGGAATTTTAAGAAGGAACAGAGGCAGAAGGGAAACACACCTTCCTTTTTCAGAAACAGTCCTTGGGGACCGTCATCTTTTAGAGAGCCTGGGAAAATTGAAGGGAGTGGGCAGGTTCCAAGACTGCCACCTATGGAGTGTTGGGGTTCTAAAGGGAATCATAGGTACAGAGACTTCCCCCACAGAAAAGACAAAGCAAGAACTGTCCATACTGTTTAGCAAGCTAAAACACTAGAGGATATGGGTAGCAAAATGCCGAGGATATACACAGCCTTGGAAAACAAGCAAGAAGAATTTCAATCGCACATGATTGAAGTGGAAGGTACGATCAACAACCGACCACTTGTTATTTTAATTGATTCAGGGGCTAGCCATAGTTATGTAGATCCTAGAGTGGTGGAAAGTTTGCATCTAATGAGAAGAAAACATGAGAAGTCTTGGTTAGTGCAGTTGGCCACAGGGACCAAGAGGAAGGTCACGGAATTGGTTAAGTCATGTTCAGTGGACATGAAAGGAATGAGCACTAAGGCTGAATTGAACATTCTGCCTTTATGCTCATACGATTGCTTAATTGGGATGGACTGGTTGGACCAGCACCATGCCCTTCTAGATTTCCATAACAAGAGGTTCACATGCTTGAACAAAGAGGGAAATTAGGTAATAGTCCAAGGAATTCCGAGAGCTATGGCTATGAGGGAAATCTCAGCCATGCATCTAAAGAAATGTTACCGGAAAGGATGTCAATTATATGTAGCTCGGGTAGAAGAAGCATCCCTAGATGTAGTATCGAATCTGGAAGATCATGAGGTACTCAAGGAGTTCAAGGATGTATTTTAGGAGGTACCTAGACTACCTCCGAAGAGGGACATCGATTTTTCTATAAATTTGATGCCTGGAATAACTCCAGTTTGGAAGGCTCCTTATAGAATGAGTACATCAGAGCTGAAGGAGTTGCAAATGCAGCTCGAAGAGCTACTAAAGAAAGGTTACATTCACCCTAGTGTGTCATCATGGGGAGCCTTGGTCCTATTCGTGAAGAAGAAAGATGGGACGTTGAGGCTGTGCATTGATTTTTGGTAGTTGAATAAGGTCCCTGTCAAGAACAAGTATCCTCTGCCAAGGATTGATGATCTTTTTGATCAGTTGAAGGATGAAAAAATATTTTCGAAAATAGATCTCCGATTAGGATATCACCAAGTGAGAATAAAGGATGAGGACATTAGCAAGACCGCCTTTAGAACAAGGTATGGTCATTATGAGTTCACGGTGGTTCCGTTTGGACTGTTCAACGCACCTATTGTTTTCATGTGCTAAATGAATGGAGTGTTCATAAATTATTTGGACAAGTTTTTCATAGTCTTCTTGGACGATATCTTGGTGTATTCCAAGACAGAGGAAGAACATGAACAACACCTGAGAATGGTGTTGCAGGTGTTGAGAGAACACCAGCTGTACACAAAATTGAGCAAGTGCTCATTTTACCAAAGGCAGATCCATTACTTGGGACACATTATATCTGATGAAGGGATCGTTGTGGATCATGAAAAGGTAGAGGCCATTCGAGAATGACCAGTGCCAAGGAATGTGGCAAAAGTTAAATATTTTATGGGTCTGGCAGGCTACTATAGGAGGTTTATAGCGGGATTCTCAAAGATAGCTCATTTTATCACTTCCTTGCAAAGGAAGGAGAAGAAGTTCCAGTGGACTAAAGAATGTGAGAGCAGCTTCCAGTGATTGAAGCAGCTACTAACTAGTGCTCTGATCCTGAAGATTGCAGATCTAGACAAAGATTACGTAGTATGCACAAATGCATGTAAGGAGGGGCTGGGAGGAGTTCTCAGCCAAGAGGAATTTGTAGTTTGTTATGAATCCCGAAAGTTGAAGGAACATGAGAAGAATTATGCCACTCACAATTTAGAGATGGAAGCAATCATCCATGCCTTGAGCAAATGGAGACATTACCTCATGGGCAAGAGATTCGAGTTGAGAATAGACCATAACGGTATGAAGTATTTATTTGATCATCCAACTTTAAATGCCAGGAAAATCATATGGCTGGAGTTTCTGTGTGAATATGACTTTGATATCAAGCATATCAAAGGGAAAGAAAATAAGGTGGCTGATGCACTCAGCAGAAAATTGCACGAATTACATGTTGTAGCCATTAGCATGTATCGGAATGAGATGAAAGACAGAATTTTAGAAGCTGCAAATACTGATTTGTAGTACAAAAGTCTTGTAGCAAAGCTACAGTAGTGTGAGAGACCACAAACCAAGGAAAGTTACTCCTTGGGAACTGATGGCTTACTTCTATATAAAAACAGAGTGTATGTACCCAATGTCCGAGAGTTGAAGCTGGCAATTCTAAAGGAGATGCATAATGTGGCTTATGCTAGACATCCTGGATATCAGAAGACTGTGGTAGTAGTCAAAAGCCATTATTTTTGGCCGGGTTTGAAGAAAGAAATTGCTGAATACATCGCCATATGTATGGAGTTCCAGAAGGTTAAGGCTGAACATAAGCACCCAGCAGGGTTGCTACAACCTTTACCTATTCCTAAATGGAAATGGGACATGGTAACAATGGATTTTATCACCGGACTACCCAGAACAAGAAAGCAGCATGATTCAATCAGGGTGGTGGTGGACAAGCTTACTAAAGCTGCCCATTTTATTCCACTGAAAACCACCCATAGAGTAGTCGATGTTGCTGATATATTTTTAAAAGAAGTTGCACACTTGCATGGAATTCCTAAGACAATTGTGTCTGATAGGGACCCAAAATTCACTTCGAATTTCTGGAAAGGACTGTTCAAAGGATTCGGAATGAATCTGAACTTTAGTACAATGTATCATCTCGAGTCTGATGGATAGACAGAGAGAGTGAACAGAGTAATAGAAGACATGTTGAGAATGTATATGATGGATAAACCATCAAGGTGGGAAGACTACTTGCATTTGGTAGAATTCACCTACAATAATGGGTATCATGCATCATTGAAGATGAGCCCATTCGAAGCTCTTTATGGAAGAAAGTGCAACACTTCAGTGAGCTGGGATAATCCAGCTGACAGAGTAGTAGTTGGGCCTGAGCTACTCAAAGAGATGGAAGATCAAATGATAAAAGTTAAACATAATCTAAAAGTTGCCCAGGACAGGCAGAAAAGTTACGCTGATAGTAACATAACCCATAGATAATTCAAAGTGGGTGACCATGTTTTCCTGAAATTAAAAACTAACAGGAGTTCCCTGAAGCTGGGAAGTTGTGCCAAGTTGGCAGCAAGATTTTGTGGGCCATTTGAGATCCTAGAAAGGATTGGGCTAGTTGCATACATGCTTGCATTACCTGCATCTATGAATTTACATAATGTGTTTCATGTTTCACTGCTTAAGAAATATGTACCTGATGCTAATCATGTTATCGATTGGAATGTGATTCAGGTGGAACCAAAAGGTGTCCTGCAAGTGCATCATGTATGCATATTGGATAGGAAAAGAAAACAGCTCCGGAATTGAGTCATAGAGCTTGTAAAGGCCCAATGGACCTGGTATGGTTTTGTGGATGCGACATGGGAGCATGCAGATGTTATGCGGGAAGAGTACTCGCATCTTTTTGAAATTTTTTGAAAAGCTTGCAGTTGCTGTGTAAATTTGCACTGAGGATAGTGAAAAAATAAGGGGGGGGGATTGTAGTGTCCCCAAGGCTGAGCCCCATTGTAAACCATGTTTTGAAAGGAATTGTAATTATGTTTTATAGGTTGGTGAGACAAGTTTGTATAAGCTGGATGCTTAGGTGTTGTTAGGCCAATAAGCCTGAGTGTTGAAGGCTAGGAGCCTGCTGTTGTATATGTAATCACGTAGAACAATTAATAAAACATAAACACTACCATGTGCAGACTGACCACGATGAATGAGTGAAGGGGGAATGAGCATCCATAGGATGGGAAAGGAATTAGGGGCTGGAAGGTGGGAAAAGGGGCTAAGTGTTGAGCCTAGGGGCTAAGCCTAGGGGGCTTAAGCCTGGGAATAATATTTTAATATTATCCCCAAAAGACATGTGCATTTTATGTTTATCCTAAGTTTCTGACAAGGAGAGAACATGCAAGGGAGATGCTTGCTAGTGGAACGCATGCAGTTTCATGAGTGACAAGTGTCAACCCTGACGCATGCGAATAAAATGGCTAGGATGAGCCATGAGAAGGTTCCTTCTCCATTCTACCCGATTGTCTGAACAGTACGGAGCCCGGGGGGGATAGTACTACCAACCCGACTCCTGTAGAGAACCTTGGTGTGTCCCTGTGATTCGAAAGCCTATGTTTGGCTCTGAGAAAACTAGTGTATATATTCTGTGAAAGAGAAGCCTGCATGGATTTGGGGAAAGAGTCTGTGTTTGTCCCGAAAAGTTGGTACACCCCTTCTCTGTTCTAAAATGGGGAGTCTGAACCGACCCCTACATGGATAACTCATCACGCATCCTTGAGAATCCAAAATGTGAGTCTATTTCGTGTTGCCAAATTGAGAAAACAGAAGTGTCTCGTCCCTGCTAAGCCTGGTTATACTGTTGCACCTGTCTAGAGCCACCCTAGGTGTTCGTGTCTAGATCCCATGGATTGTGGTGGACGTGTATTTTTTGATCCTATGTGGCTTATTGGCCAGTTTGTACAACACTCTCTCCAGGTGAGAGAGGTGGTTGAATACTAGAAGAACAGGTTGTGGACCTATGAGCGACTCCCTCCAGGTTAGAGAGTGCACAGAGGAAGGAGAGAACTCCTGGAAGGAACCCTGTAGCTGCCACAAAGCCTAAATACTTCCAATCCAGCCTATTCCTGTAACCCAAGGCAAGGGAGATTAGCAGCCGAAGGACTGTCCAGGTGACAGAGAAGGTGTATACTTCTAGGGTGGAATAGGCATGTGGGGAATGAGGGTCTATGGGTAGTGAGCATGGGAGGTTCCTTAGAGAGAATCCCTTCCTTGTGGTTGTGTGTTGTTTCCCCTGTAACCTCAGCCTAGCCTAGATTTCCTTGCCTTGGGGTGGAGCTTAGTCCCAGCTCAGGGGTGACCCATTGTTGAGCTGATGAGCATTGTGGTCTAAGGTTGGGAGGTTCATGGAAGGCCCACACTTGGTTGGTGGATTCTACCACTGTTAAAAGATAAGTATCTGATTATGCCTTAATCATGTTTTGCAGGACTGTGCTGCTTATGTTATCATGATTTCTGCTGTGTATATGAATTAGTATGAAATGCTATTGATTGTTAGTTATGGCAGTAACTCATATGAATACTCTGTGTAGAATGTGTTTATTTGTTTAAATGCATGGGATTTATAATACCTGTATGAGTTATGTATCGAGTGGTGTTATAACCTTCTCTTAATAGCGATTAAACCTTGGTAGCTGAAAAGGTGCGCTACACAATATATATGTGAATCAATACCACTACTAGCTAGGTCCACCACCAGAACCAGATGCATTAGTGTCTTTGCTATGAGAGGTAGATCCTCTATCCAGACCAACTATGTCAGAAATAAATGTCGACAAAAGTGCATTTTTGAATGTCTCTCTAACAAGCTCATCAAGATGTGCAATAGTGCCTAATGTGAACATAGTGTCCAAGGCATCAAAAACATGTGACACATGTGGATGAAGAGGAGGAGTTGGGGGGTCAATGGATGATGACACATGGGGAGGAGAAGGACAAGTATTGATGGATGGTGACACAAGTGGAGGAGGAAGAGGAGGAGGAGGATTAGTGGAATATGGTGACACGTGTGGAGGAGAAACTAGAGGAGGAGGATTGAACATGGACGTAGGTTCAGACACATGTGGAGAGAAAGTAGGAGGAGTGGGAAGAGGATATAATGTGGATGAAAGTTCAGACACATGTGGAGGGGAAGAATGAGGAGGAAGAGGAGGAGGGAGGAGGATCATACATGGATGTAGGTTCAGACACATGTAGAGGGTAAGCAATAGGATCGATAGATTGTGTATCCAACTCATGTGGAGGTGAATTAGGAGGAGGAGGAGGACCATGTGGTGGAGTAGAGGATGTGGATGGATCTACTAATGAGCTATATGGAGAGGGATCATAAGGTGAAACACCCCTCAAAAAATCGATGAGGTTGATGACACCAACAATATAATGCATAAACGTCATTTCATGAGATAAACTCCTCCATATCATAGAGATATCATGTACCCATAATATGTCTCTAAAGGTTTTGGGTACCACTCCATGACTAGTCATGATACTACATAATTGATCCTCCAACTCTATCCAGACTCTCCAATCTAGCCTACGTGGCATGTGGGGTCTCTGTACTAGAGTCTAGTCCTATACCTCCTCCATCATCTCATCCTCATGTTGGAGAGGCTCATTCCTAACATATGTGCCAATATTTGAAAAACAATATATAATAATAATAATATAACTGAAACAAAATGTTACAAAAAATTACATGTGCATTAAATAAGACATAAAATATGCAACTAGATTTATCAAAACATAACGATAATATTACCTCTCTCATTTGTTGGCTCAGTTGTTGTAAATAGAATGTTTGGACATCGTCTCCAATACACCCCCACATACAAGTACTATACAATATAGATGACAGGAATTTCCTCACTAGACAATCGCTACTAACCAGAGAAATGGGAAACTTGAATTGGCCCTTCTTGGGAATAAACTTCCCCCACATGCATATGTGTGCATCAAGCATAGGCCTATCAATAAAGTGAGTTGCTACTGGTTGAGTGGCATGAACCCTCTCAAAAAATAGTTTAAATAACTTGAATGTGAATGGGAAGGATCATGTCCCATGTAAAACAATGCAACAATGATGTAATGCACGACAAAACTGTCTCAAAAAAATATTCCACCACCTAATCAATCAAGGCCTCTGCAATAAACTGTCCACATAATACAACATATAGAAACAAATGTGTTGTCCACTAGAGTTATACTGTGATAGTGCCGAGAGAATAAGACACATGCACCTAACGTCCTCTCTACCAAATGAAATTATTTGAAGTTGACCACCACGAACCTGTAACTCCAAAGAGGAGTGAACCCCCATACGGAAATATCTCTACACATATCTTAGTTGGGTCTCTCTTGCAACACTATGAAGTAGTGCAAGGAAATGGAGAAAAATATCCCTTCTCCTAGAAACCCCAATGATGAAATAGACATCCTCCTTCGTGGGATGATACCATGGATCAAGACTGACCTTGAGCCCCTGTCACCCATGATCCCAATGACGAATCAACTATTGTAACAAAAAAGAGTTCCTCCTGAGAGATGTACCCTCCTGATAAAACTTCACAATTAACAACACAGATGGTAATTCCAAAATATGAGGGAATTATAAAATTAGAAATTAACGAAAGGAGGAAGAAACAAGGATTGGTCTTATTTTTAGTAGCATATGGATGGATGAATTTGAGACAAAAACATATAGGTGTTTTTTTCCCTCAACAAGAAGAGATTTTCCAAATACAACCTATTACTATTATAATCAAATTAGTACTCTGATTGAACTAAATTTAGTACTGAAAATTGTTGGTTCAATGAACTAGCTCTTGTTCTTCTGAGATGCGTAGAATTGACCACCTTTTCATATATTGAACATCCATTCTATTGTGAATTGAATGCCTTTTTAAAATCATTTCAGTCCTCAAAATCAATGACAATATGGATTGGTTAGATAAACCTGCTAGGTAATTGTAGAGAAAACTAAAAGTCTGAAAGAGTTCAAGTGACACACGAAAAACATTGGCAATGGAAGTGATGTCAACTACTATATTTGTAGGATACAAATATTTTTTCATGTTTTTAAAATATACTCCCTTGGGGCAAGGTTTGAAGAACTCAGGACCCTTAAAAATCCATTGTTCCCCTTAAGGTTTCCAAAAAACTGTTTCCCTTCAAGCTAAAACCACTAGGAACTACAAAGGAAAATCGAGTACCCAACGAAGGCTCAATTTTGTAGCACTAGAAGTACACTTTAGTGTGACTAACAGTTTTGAAAAACTAATGCTTCAGGTTCAATTTGATACCAAAGAGCTCATTTAATCCCAATACTCCACTCAGAAGGCTACCAAAAGATTTCCCTTTCAAACTGAAATTCATGGAATTTTCAAGGAATCAAAGAAGGGTCAAATTTTGTGTATTGGAAGGACACTACAAAAAATGAAACACTTCAACAATAAAATTCCTTGGGGGTCGCATTTGAAAACAAAGTACTCTTCTAAATTTGTTACACCTCACCGAAGGGTCCCAAAATAAATTAGAATAATTTATGAGAAATTTTTCTAGTGCCCATTGAAGGGTCAAGGTAAAGGCACCGTAACATCATCAATTTTTCCAAAATAGGGTCCACAATTTTCAAGAAATCTAGAACAATTATGTCATCTTCAATGAATATCAGCACCATGAAATCTCGGCCAGAGCCTCAAAATCCACCATTCTTAGTGGAAAAAAAATAGAGAGAAATCCCTCAGCTTGTGTAGTGCTCGTTATTCTCTGTCGTGTGAATAAAGGAAAAGTGATCGTTTGTCTCTTGGGGATATTTTCTTGGAATTATCTAGATACACATGTAATACATGAATAAAGGTTCCCATATCTCCCATGAAAACGTGCCAAGAATTTTGTGTTAATTTAATTAAATACAAATCAAAACTAAATTTGCATGTTGCGTGCCTCCCATGCCATAAGTCATTACATGATTAATATTATGAATTCACCAATGTGTTCCAACCATTTCTAATCAACGTAGCTGCATAATATCCATGAGACCATCTAGCTAACTTGGCTACATCAAAGTTGATAAAATGAATTGAAAATAATAGAACATGAATTATTTTTAATTACAAGAGGGATACGCTCAGCCCCTACTTGGATACAGGAAACACCACAACATGCTAGAGGTGGGATGAATATTGGTTCGTTAGTACCATGTTTTGGGATTATCATTTGGTGCGAGAAAGGAATAAATAAAGGCATTGTGTCCTGAGCTGAGACAATAAATGGAAGATACAAAAACTCTAGATTGGCCAAGAAGCTTGTTGCATAAGTTGTTTTTGAGACATTGGATTCCACAACGGAATGCAATGGAACTCAATTTGTATGATGGTTTTGGAACTTAATTGCATTGCAAATAAAAAATATAAAAGGAGAAATATGAGCATCCCATAATTATAATTATAATTGATAATTGATAATGGTTGTGGGTGTGAATCACAATATTGCCAAAATTCACTAAGATCGTTTGACTTACAGATTTACCCTTGAACTATTGTGTCACTTACCCTTCAAATTCAGATCTTATCTGTTTGGTAGTGGAATAGATATGGATTTAATGAATTCATTGATACCAATCAATAGGTATAAATTTAAGGACCTCAATGAATATATAATAAACTTATTTTATACAAAACTTAGGTTATATACAAGTGTTCAAAAATGCATTGTGTCAAGTCCTATTTAATGATGTCAAAACAAAAAGTCAATGAAGATATAAAATATAATAGATTCAAAAATTAAGCTATGTAAACATTGAGAAAAAGAGTTGGCAATAAGACTTCCAACTTATTAGCCAATAGTCTTTTTGATAAAAAACAATTGAAGTATACAAAAATTAACTATTTAATTTTTCTTATGTACAACTTTGAAGAGAATAAAAATATATGTAGTCAAAGGCAAAGTAATTGAAGGTCAATGTTTAAGCGAAAGCTATAGTTCTGGCCTTCAACGGGGACTAAGGGACTAATAATAGATAAGTAAGCTAAATGTGTAATGTTTTCTCATGGAGAATAAATAATGTCTAGTAACTTTTTTTAAAGCTAGATTAATAAAGGTTCTTTCTAAAATAAAGATTAAAAACAACAAAATGATGTTATATGCCACTACAGGTTGGTTATTTTTTACTCTATAAAGTGTAATAAGACATATCAATTTAGACTAAGCATTTAGACTAGATTGATGATGATTATAAGATTTAATTATTTTATGTCTTTTTCTCTTATATTCATGTTCATCAACATAGAAGTTGGTATTTCTTCCATTAAGAGTATGGCTATGACTAGGTACCTAATTTACAAGTATGCAATTGTACAATGAATAATAAAAATGAAAAGCTTCCCAAGATTACTTCTAACTCTAGTTAAAGTCACCTCCAACATAAAAGGGGTTGGCATAAAGATTCTAAGTCTTGTTTAAATTATTGGAGAATATGTATGACGTCACTCTACAACATATTGATACCATTAAAAATACTATGACATCTAAATTTTAGAAGACTTTTGGTGAAATAAAGAAATAGGGAATAAGAGAAAAGTAAGATACTATAAAG
>ML805678.1:296004-306366 GCA_009831015.1 Picea engelmannii
AGAGAAAAGTAAGATACTATAAAGAGGTCATTAACCTCAATCTAGAAGATCAAAAGTACCTCTTTGTTATAGCTAGATTAAAGAAGAAAATCAACATTGCTAAAAGAAGAATGAACTCTCACGAGCTTCATAGTGAAATAGAGAATTGGACTATTTATAAAACATCACGGGATGAAGGAATTTGTCAACTTTGTGATATTAAGAAGGATGGAAAGAACTTTATCTTAGAATGTCTAGTACATACCCACATCAAATCATAATTTCAAAATATTTGTAACAATACTTACATTCCATGTTAACTCAACAAAATTATAAATAAGTGAGAAAGCTTCTCTTCAATAATTCTTTACTATTTTTCTTAAGATCCAATAAATCAAAATTAATTTCATTAAACGATTATAATAATTATGATCATAGTCATTGACGCAGGCATGCTCCGCAGGGCACGTTCGCTCACAAGATCTTCTCTCCCTTCTCGGCCCGAAGAACTTAAATGTTCTTCTATTTCCCTATCGAGAAATCTACACCCACAGAACTCTTCAACGCGACCCCCTTCTTACTTATTGGGGAATCAGAATTCACGGTATCACGAGGTCTATGGTCAAGTGCTGGTGTTTCGGATCTCCGAACCCCGATGGAAGTCAACGCTGACCCTTCCTTTACCCTTTCGAGATTTCTCCTATCACGATTTTTCCACTCGCGATATCAAGAAAATGGATTCACTGAACCTCAAACCCCACTGTACCGATGCTCTGATGCACACGTGGTTTGACTATTAAACGGTCCCGTCCCCTCGTCGGGATTTCAGACTTCGCAGAATCGTGAATCTTAATGCTAAATGTTTCGGGACTTTACATTCCCCGAACTCTGATAACTCGCACCACCTGTCCTCCACTAACTCCGCTGTGGCCCACGATATCTTTTAACTGTCAGGAAATCATGTATCACAATTTCAAATTGCAAGAGTATTATGTCTTCGAAACTTCTAATACTCTGAACCTTGATACACGATGTACATGTAGATCCAACGGCCCTGACTGAATTGGATCAATGGCTCTCCCCCTCCTGAGATTTTAACCTCTCGGGAATACCTGCGGTATCTCCCCTGCACCTTGGTGAGATCTGTCGGCTCACGGGATGTCACGAATCCTCCTCGAAGAATGTCGACCGTCCATTCCTCCTTTGAGAAATCTATAGAATGACTTAGTGTTCCTCCACGAAACTCATTCACCTGTATGCAAGCTTGAAATGCTTCTTACCAACCTTCAAAGCACATCTTTGACTCGCTGTCCTTCAACAACTCTAAGGCATTATCCCTCCTAAGCTTTTCCACAACTTCCAAGTCCTTCAGAAGTCCCTTGCACGCACTCCTTGTGGCAACCTTCAACCACGTCTTCGTGTTGAAAACCCTCAACTCTGTGCACACCTGGAGTACCAGTATTTAAACACTTTCCTCAGATTTGCAACCATGAAGTTTCACTCGGCCTGTGCACTCCTTGCATGGCTCCAGTGCCTAACTGCACTTGTGGGTGAATGAGAACAAAAGTTATCTCTATTTGAACCTTCTGTCAACGCACTCCTTGTAGGAATTCTCTGGCTCAAATAGAGAAACAATTGAAACTCATTCCTATTTCCTCTCAGACTTCACTCAAAGCATGAAATCATAAATACATCACAACAGAAAATGCATAACAGGAAGCAAGCATTCAAGAGCATCTCAATTAACATACATACACAGAGAATAACACAACGCCATGGATTTGAATCAATTTCCTTCTATTAATTCAAGACCTGTACATGGGTTTTCTTACACAGCTCTCTGCATGCTCTTGCTCTTCCTAAATTCAATAATACAAATGCAAAATGAGGGTCTCTATATCCCGTTTCCCTCTCTCTTCTAAAACTGTCCAATCTAATATTTAATTTCTATCTACCTATTTCATCTCAACATAAATGCCTCTATCTACTTCAGACGAGAGCGGGGCGCTCAAGGTCTGATTACAATATACAAGTGTGCTTCATTAAATTTCCTCATTAATGTTCGTGCAACAGTTTCAAGATGTTTTCAAAATTTGTGCTGGCTTATCCAGCTGTCTTCCACTTCCGTGCTGGCTCGCTTGATGAGTTGGTGATGCTGCTGCATCATACTCCTCAGCTTGAAAACTTTCATGGGCCCCTGTCCATGAGCTCCTGCACGATCTGTCCATGCTTTTGTATCTCTGCTTCAGTCTCCTAGCTAGCATACTCAATGGGATGATTCTTCCACTTGACCAGATACTCAAAGTATTCTTTCCACCTGGTCTTCTTACCCACTCGTTTATCCATTATGCACTCCATTTGCGGCTTATCTGCAACTGGCATCTTCTTTTTCCACTGGATCACTGGCTGCTCATTTCCAGTCTTTGTTTCTTCAACCTTATATGGGTACAAATTAGAGATATTGAATATCGAAGATATTCTGATCCCATCGGGTAATTCAATCTTGTAATCATTTGCCCCGAACTTTTTCAAGACCTTGCAGGGTTCAATTTTCTTCATCTTCAGCTTATTGTATGTTCCCCTCGGGAACCTTTCCTTTATCAAGTGTGCCAAAAGCAGATAACCAACTTCAAACTGAAGTTGTCTTCTATTTTGATCTGCTTTGTGCTTATACTCTTGGCTTGATTCCGACGATCGCTCCTTCACCTTGCTGTGAAGTTCTTTCATCGCCTCAGCGAATTCTTCTGCACTAGCACTCCTTGTTGCATCCTGTTCTGAATCCCTCAATTCAAAAATCCCTCTTGGCTGCACTCCATAAACAACCTGAAATGGACTTTTCCCTATGCTCCAATTCACTAAGTTATTATATGCAAACTCTGCCTGTGGCAATATATTGTCCCAACTATTGTGGTGCTCTGTCACCAAGCTTCTCAGTAAATCTCCCAGACTTCTATTGATCACTTATGTTTGTCCATCCGTCTGCATATGATATGATGAACTAAATGGCAAGTTAGTTCCCAGCTTCTTCCATAAGGTTCTCCAGAAATGCCCTATGAATTTCGTATCTCGATCCGAAACTATTCTTCTCGGCAACCCATGAAGTCGAATGACCTCTTTGAAAAACAGGTTTGCGATGTGAGTCGCATCGCTGGTCTTCTGACATGGAATGAAGTGTGCCATATTGGAAAATCTATCCACCACCACAAAGATTGAATCAACACCTCTTTGTGTCTTTGGAAACCCCAATACAAAATCCATGCTAATCGCATCCCATGACCTTTCAGGTATGGGCAATGGTTGATAAAAACCTGCATTCTTCTTCCTCCCCTTCGAATGCTGGCAAATCCTGCATCTGTCCACAAATATCTTGACCTCTGATCACATCCCTGGCCAAAAGTATGACTCGCTCAGCTTTGCGAATGTTTTGTCATGACCGAAATGTCCAGCCAATCCTCCGCTGTGTTTCTCCTTCAGCAAGTTCTCCCTCATGGAGCATTTCAGAATACATAGTTGATTGCCCTTAAACAAAAATCCTTCCTGGATCATGTACTTATCCCACTGGCTTCTATCTCTGAGAAATGGATTCTCAGCTGCTTCATACGCATCCTTGAAATCCTGATCTTCGACATACATGTCCCTGAGATCATCGAAACCCAGCGTTTTGACTCTGAACTCCTGCAACAACAAACACTTCTTTCTCAAAGCATCAAAAACTTTGTTAGCAGTACCCAAAATATGCTTAATCACAAAAGTGAAATTATGCATATACTCAACCCATTTAACATGCTTCTAATTCAACTTCTCCTATTGAGTCACAAACTGAAATGCATGATTATCACTATACAAAACAAACTCTTTCGGGATCAAGTAATGCCTCCACTTTTTCAATGCCTGAATGATGGCATAGAGTTCCTTGTCATATGTGGAGTACTTCAATTTTGCCTCATTCAGATTCTCACTGAAATATGCTATCGGCCTGTATTCTTGACTTAAGACTGCCCTGATTGCAAATCTGCTTGCATCGCATTTCACCTGAAATGTCCTTTGGAAATCCGGCAACACCAAAACTGGTTATTCCGTAATCTTCCTCTTCAATAAATTAAAACTCTTTTTGGCCTCTTCAGTCCAGTGAAAATATTTATGTCTTTTCTTCACTATATCCATCATTGCTTTGCTAATTCCACTGAAATTCCGAATGAAATTTCGGTAGAAACTAGCCAATCCATGAAAACTTCTCACCTCGAAAATACTTCTCAGTGATGGCCAATTCTTGATCACTTCCACCTTCTCTAGATCCATCCTCAACTCATTCGCCGAAATAAAAAACCCCAAGTAAATGAGTTCTGTCTTCATGAATGATAATTTCTTCATGTTTATCAACAACTTCTCCTGCTGCAATTTCTGCATCACTGCAGCCAAATGCTTCAGATGCTCTGCTGCTATCTTACTGTAAACTAGTATGTCATCCAAATACACAATGACAGATTTCCCGATGAAATCCTTCAAGACTTCGTTCATCAACCTCATGAAGGTACTTGGTGCATTCGTTAAGCCAAACGACATAACAAGCCATTCATACAAACCCTCGTTTGTCTTGAATGTTGTCTTCCATTCATCACCCTCTCATGTTAATCTGGTGATATCTGCTTTTCAAATCAATCTTTGAAAAGAATTTTTCTCCACTTAAGCAATCCATTAAATCATCCATCCTCGGTAATGGAAACCTGTACCTGATGGTTATCTTGTTGACCACCCTTGAATCAGTGCACATCCTCCAGCCTCCATCTTTCTTCGGACTGAGTACTGTTGGAACAACACATGGACTCAAGCTTTCCCTGACCAATCCTTTGTCCAACAAATCCTGGACTTGCCTTTTAACTTCTTCATTCTCCTGTGGCTTCAATTTGTATGTGGCTTTGTTTGGAAAACTGGATCCTGGTATGAGATCGATATGGTGACTCACACTCTTGATTGGTGGCAACGAACAAGGTAGTTCGTCCACTATGATGTCAGCAAACTCTTCCAACAGTTCCTGAACTTCCTCTGGTAAATCATCCACTCTTGTGCTAGTCAGAACAATCCTCGGCTTCCTGACCACAATGAACTGTGGATCCTCCTTCTTCTTAACCTCAGTAAGAAGTTCCTTCCCACTCATGAGAAGTACTGTGTTGCTTACTTCCAGCTTCACCTCCTTATCCTTTATCGGAAGCAACATGTGTGTCCTCCCATTCTTTTCTAAGGTGTATGCGTTCATCTGTCCATCATGAATCACATTTATGTCATATTTCCATTGTCTTCCCAACAATAGATGACAAAAATCCATAGGAATGAAATCACATAATATCTTATCATTATATCCTCCTATATTGAATTCAACCAAGCATTGTTTAGTAACAGTTACCTGGTGTCCTTTTTGTAGCCACGAAACTTTGTATGGGCTTGGATGATCAGTCCTCTCCAGCTCCATATTCTCTACCATCTTTGTTGAAATGAGATTGTCTGTGCTACCATTGTCCACTATGACCTTGCATACCCTGTCCTTGGTCTTGCAAGTAGTCCTAAAAAGTCTGGTCCTTTGGACTGAAATTTCCACCTCTTTCTCAGGTGTCAAAAGGACTTTTCGCATCATCGACAATCTTCTGCCTTCAGCGTCTTCTGCTTCCACATCCCGCCTTTGTGCTTCGGCGATGTGAGATTCTCCAGTTTCCTTCTTTTTCTCTGGACACTCATAAGACTTGTTCCCATTCTTTCCACATGTGAAGCATGTGATTACTCCACCTTTTCCTCTTCCTCTACCTCCAGTACGAGGAAAAGTGTTGTTGTCAACATAATCTCCTCTTTGCTCATTATGCTGCCCTCGTTGTTCAACATATGGCCCTCTTTGTGAGGTCCCACTTCTTTCAACTTTACCCTGAGGTTTATACCATTCCTCCTTGGGCTTCTGGGTTCTTTCCAGGGCAACTGACTTGCCTCTAAGCTGGCTCTTGCCTTGACCCCTCTGTCCCTTCTTTCGGCTCAGCTTTTCTTCTGCTTTCAGATCCATCTGATAAGCATCTTCTACCATTCGGATGGTTACCATGCTCATCTCATCCTGGATGTCATATCTCAGGCCATTCATATATCTGGAAACTTTCTCATCATCGCTCTCCTGATGACCTGCCCTGATGTTCAGTCTGTAGAATTCTTTAGTGTATTCTTTCACTGTCATCATCTTCTGTCTCAAGTTCTGCATTCTCCTGAACAGAGTAACTTGATAGTCTCTGGGGATGAATTTTGCCTTCATCTTTGTGATCATCCTTTCGCAGCTCTTAATCTTCTGCTTGCCCTTGTAGCGTCTGTCAGCTTGTAGTTCATCCCACCACAATGTTGCATGTCCTTTCAATCTCATGACAGCATGTCTAACCTTCTTGTCCTCTTTGACATATTCATAGTCAAAGTATGTGTCAAGAGCTCTAATTCAGTCTAGAAGGTCCTCTGCATCCAATTTTACCTCGTAAACTGGAATGTCCATCTTTTCTCTTGCACCCATCCTGGCAATATCTCTGATCAAACGCTCGTTTGATGCATCTTCGGCTACAACTTCTTCCTCTCGTTCAGCCTCAGCTTCGCTCTCGGAATCACTAAGATCCCCTGCGTTGGCTGTGCATCTTTGCACTATCTCCATGTCTTCGAGTCTAGCTCGTAGATCACGCATCTATCTTTCTATGGCTGGATCTGCCATCTACCTACCTCTTCATCGCTCCATTTCCCTATCCTCTGGATCGGGTGACTGTGCATCCCTTCTCCTGGGCGGAATGGTGAATTATCCTCTTCTCTGCTACAGAAAGCAAAGAGTCTTTCTATGCTCTGATACCAAACTGACGGAGGCACGCTCCATAGGGCACGTCCTCTCACAGGATCTTCTCTCCCTTCTCGGCCCAAATAACTTAAATGTTCTTCTATTTCCCTATCAGGAAATCTACACCCATAGAACTCTTCAACGCGACCCCCTTCTTACTTATCGGGGAATCGGAATTCGTAGTATCGCGAGGTCTATGGTCGAGCACTGGTGTTTTGGATCTCCAAACCCCAATGGAAGTTAATGCTGACCCTTCCTTTACCCTGTCAGGATTTCTCCTATCGTGATTTTGCCACTTGTGATATCAAGAAAATGGATTTATCGAACCCCAAACCCCGATGTGCCAATGCTTCCATGCACACATGGTTTGACTATTCAACGGTCCCATCCCCTCGTCGAGATTTTGAACTTCGCGGAATTGTGAATTGTAATGCCAAATGTTTCGAGACTTTACTTTCCCTGAACTCCGATAGCTCACACCACCTATCCTCCACTAACTCTGTTGTGGCCCACGATATCTTTTAACTATCGGGAAATCACGTATCGCGATTTCAAATTGCAAGAGTATCCTGTCTTCGAAACTTTCGATACTCGAAACCCTGATACACGATGTACGTGTAGATCCAACGGCCTTGACCGACTTGGATCAACGAATCTCCCCCTCCTGATCTTTTAACCTCTCGGGAATACCTGCGGTATCTCCCCTGCACCTTGGTGAGATCTGTTAGCTCATGGGATGTCGCGAATCCTCCTTGGAGAATGCCAACCATTCGTTCCTCCTTTGAGAAATCTGCGGAATGACTGAGTGTTCCTCCATGGAACTCATTGACCTATATGCAAGCTTGCAATGCTTCTTACCAACCTTCAAAGCACAACTTGGACCCGATGTCCTTCAACAACTCTGAGGCCTTATCCCTCCTGATCTTTTCCACGACTTCCAAGTCCTTCAGAAGTCCCTTGCATGCATTCCTTGAGGCAACCTTCAACCATGTCTTCGTGTTGAAAACCCTCAACTCTGCGCACACCTGCAACAATAGTCTTTAAACACTTTCCTTAGGTTTGCAACCCTAAAGTTTCACTCATCCTGTGCACTCCTTGCATGGCTCCAGTGCCCAACTGCACTTGTGGGTGAATGAGAACAAAAGTTATCTCTATCTGAACCTTCTGTCAGCACACTCCTTGCGGACACTTCAACTGCACTCCTTGCAGGAATTCTCTAGCTCAAATAGAGAAACAATTGAAACTCATTCCTATTTCCTCTCAGAATTCACTCAAAGCATGAAGTCATAAATACATCACAACAACAAATGCATAATAGGAAGCAAACATTCAAGAGCATCTCAATTAACATACCTACACAGAGAATAACACAACGCCATGGATTTGAATCAATTTCCTTCTATTAATTCAATACCTATACATGGGTGTTCTTACACAGCTCTCTGCATGCTCTTGCTCTTCCTGAATTCAATAATAAAAATGCACAATGAGGGTGTATATATCCCATTTCCCTCTCTCTTCTAAAACTGTCCAATCTAATATTTAATTTCTATCTACCTATTTCATCTCAACATAAATGCCTCTATCTACTTCAGACGAGAGCGAGGCACTCAAGGTCTGATTACAATATACAAGTACGCTTCATTAAATTTCCTCATTAATGTTCGAGCAATAGTTTCAATGTGTTTTCAAAATTTGTGCTGGCTTATTCAGCTATCTTCTACTTCCACGCTAGCTCGCTTGATGAGTTGGCGATGCTCCTGCATCAGTCATCATTTTCACTTGAATTATATTTTGAAAACTGTTAAAATTTCAATAAATCTTAAATCTAATTAATATATGTATATATATATATGATCGAAGTTAATTTCATATTAATTTTTTTTAAATTGTGGAATGTCATTACTAAATGTAAATTGTGTTTACTAGATTTAGTTAACGTGAATCTCTTAAAAGAAAGTCACATCATTATGTCATTATAGTTGGCTTGTCATATAGCAATGTTACCACGGAGACATGTACCTTGAATCGTTTTTATGTCACCAAATTACATTGGTGTAATTCTACAAAAACATTTTATAGACGGATTGAAATTTATCTCTTTGTGTTGTTTTGTGTAATGTCGATCATGAATTATACCAAGATATTACTATTATTAGAGGAATAGTTACTTTAATACCTTTCTATCAAGATAAACATTGGTTAGATAAAGAAGTAAGGTTCACTATGTGTTTCTTGTACTCTATTCTCATCCACGTGGACATATGGAAGTGTTTCCCATGGCGTTAATTCTCAATTCAATCCAAAATGTTTTATTTATCGCATACCCATAACACAGGTATCAAGCTAGGCACTTAAAAACTAGTGACCAAAGATTCAAATACACCTAATTTTTAAATAAAATTTAAAACATTTTAAATATTATTTTAAATTATATTAATATAAATAAAATATTTTAAATTATATTTTAATTATATTAATATACAAAATAAAGAAAAGTTCATTAAGAAAACAAATCTTTTTAATCAAATTTTCTTTTGAATGATTAAGAGATCATTTTGTATCTTGTGTATTGCATGCATGTCATGCAACACCACTTGGTTTACATGCATTTCGCTTATGCATTTTTTTTTTGTGACTAAGTGATCATTTTGTATCTCATGTATTACATGCATGTTGTGCATCAACCACTTCATTTGCATGCATTCTAACCATGCATTAGTCTCCACTCAATTTGCATGCATCATATTGGTGACCCTGGTTTGATCTCGACAATGACAATCTTTGTAGTTGGGATTGACCCATTATATAGTAGTGACCTTTAGTCAGAGTTTGAAGCATTCTTCAACAACTGAGCAATATCCAAAATGAACTTTGTATGTGGTTCAGGTGAGTTCACTACTAGTGTAAAGTCACAAAGTGCATTTCAACAATTTTGTAAGTGAGTGCATCAGTTCTGCTTATGATCAAAGGTTAGTCCTGGTCAATCCCTAGAAGACCCAGCTAAAAGGATTATAGAGATGCTTGTATTTCTAATTGATAGTTATAGCTCAATGGTTTGATTTCAATTGAATCAAATTTTATTACGGTTATTTTGGTGTTGTTAATTATTTTTACTCCATTGTTGCAATGCACTCACCTTAAATACATCAATCTCAACCTTATATGAATTCATCATCCTTACCAGTCGATAAAATGCATAGGCCGAAAAAACAAAAATGAAATATTTCTATATGGTTAAAGAGCAAGTTCAGAGAATCCTAGTTTCTTCCTCAAAATGAATTTTATTACTAGTAAAGGCTAAAAACAATAGCTTGGGTGAATTACATTATCATTATGGAAAACAAGGATTCCATTCTAAATGATTATTTATTTTTTGTGAGAAAAATTCCTACATGGTTCCTGTAAAATTTACTAATGGAAACACGTTTGGATTTATAGAAGGATTATTCTATCCATTTTTCATTTTTTGGAGCAAAATTTTTCACTATTTTTGGGTTAACATTTTCTAAATTGAATATTTTCTTCAACAATTTTATTGTAAG
>ML805678.1:306416-317119 GCA_009831015.1 Picea engelmannii
AATGGAAACACGTTTGGATTTATAGAAGGATTATTCTATCCATTTTTCATTTTTTGGAGCAAAATTTTTCACTATTTTTGGGTTAACATTTTCTAAATTGAATATTTTCTTCAACAATTTTATTGTAAGTTGAGGTTTTCATATGCGATTTCTTCCTATATCAATTTTTTTTTTTTGGAAGGTAAGTTTTCTTAAACAAATCATTTCAAAGTCTATATTTTTTTAGAATAAATTTTGTTATAAGAAATTTTTTCTGAAGAATTTTTTTTCAAAATCAAATTTTTCTTTAACTTTTTGTTTAACATCAACTTTTTATCCAAAATTTATTTTAAATCAACTTGGTTTATCGAGCAATTTTTTCCAAGTTATTTAAGATGTGATTTTTTAAAAAACTTTTACAGATTGAATAACCATGGGAAACAAAAGGGAGCGGAAGAGAAACTATGATCACACTCGGGATGATACTTAATGTATAGAACAGACAAAATAAAAATATAGAACAAAGAAACAACAACGTGCAAATATTGAAGGAACAAGTGATATAATGTAATTAGAGATTTTCATGTTGATGTTCAAGAAGAAATTGAACCAGGTATGGATACATATTATAGATAATGTTTAGAATTCAAAAATATATTGTCTAATATAATTGATCGCAAGTTGGAATTTATATTTTGAAAAAAACAAAAATAGATTTGTCTCATAACATTGATGAAGTCATTGAAGCCGAAAGTGAAGAAAAAGTTCAACCACCTACAAGTGTGTGTGTGCGTAGATTTTAATTAATTTATGATTGCTTGTTTAGTTTTCTAATAAATCTAATTTAAATAAATGTATATTTTTTACACAACATTTATTTGAATGTTTATGTTTACAACTTAGAAAATTGAATCTAGATGTTAATTTCAAGTGTTTTTAAATTTAATAGATTTAATTTATGTTTTTAAATTATATTGAAATTTATGCAGGTGATATCAACATTGATGATGAAATGTTACAAAATGTTGATACTAACAAATTTGGAGACAAAAAACTCAACCATTATATACGATATTGTGTTGAAAAGATTTATGATAAATATTTCAAAGATGAATTAGTAGCAACACGAGCTCAAATTTTGAGAGGTCTAATAAGGTTGAAAAGGTTAAAAGAAGCTACATTATTATTGGGTATTCAAAAAATGACAAAAGATAGAAAGGTGAAACATAGTGTCTTGGAAAATATAAGAGATGCATTAAAATCTTTTGGAAATTCTAGAAGAAAATGTGTTAGTGTTGCACGTAGAGTAATACAAACAACAATTATTTCATCTACCAATGTAAAAGACTGTTTGACACAAAAAATGGCAAAAGTGATGGGAACCTCAAGAAAAACGTTGCACAAACATAAAAATTTATTATTGCAAATAGATGCAAATGATGAACTTGCTTGTTGGACAATTATTTGTAGATACCCTTACAAATATAAACTTGCATAAAATGGAAAAACTAAGGCCCATGAATATTGGTTGGAAAATTCTTTTGTTTCACCAAATGCAAGGGATGTGTTACAACGAAGAATAACACAAAGACATATGAAAAGCATCCAAACCATATATTGTAAATGACACAAATAGAATTGTTCAATAAGTTCAAAGAGAAATACAGTCAAGTTAAAATGTCCATCAATACATGTGTGCAATAAAAACCCTAGTATGTTAAACCCATAATTGTTCCTGACACTTTTCTTGATTTTGGTAAAACATTTTGGGCAAGTTCGCCTCCTCCTTCCAAAATTTGTTCCTTTATATCCCAATTCTATGTGAAAGAGAAGGTGTTGAATTATTTTACCAAAAAAAAAGTGTTTGTGGAAATAAATGTGATCACTATGGGAATATCGCTTTATTTCACTCCAAGTATCATATTGATATGAATGATCAATACTCGTCCAGTATAACAATGAATTGGAAAAGATATGAATATATTGATGTTGTTGTTCCAAATTCTTCAATTGTTATTGCCAAAAGAATTGATTTGCAAAATGATAAGATCTATGTGATAGAATTTTTTATGAAGTTTGAAAACGAAATTTATAAATAGACCAAGCATTTGCATAGAGCTCAATGTAAATACCTACAATTCAAAAAATCTCATTAATGTTTTCCACCTGGGAAGATTTTTTCATTGGTTGATTTTGCAAAGAATTATACATTTGCTACAGAAAGAGAAATACATAGTGAATATTATCATTCTGATCAAGTCTCTATATTTTTCCATGTTCTATATAGACATTCTCAATAGAGTGTTGATAATAGAGAAAACACCAATGAGAATCAACATGTCATTAAATAATATCACTTTTATATAAATGTTGATTGTACACACAATACTCATTATGTACAACAATGTTTTGATTTACAATATGATTCCTTGAAAGCCCGTGGGATCAAATACAATCAACATTAGATATGGTCAAATGAATGTCCAGGTCAATTCAAATCTTCATGATTATTATATTTGTTGTGTATTCTTCGTAAGAAATAAAACATTAAACATTGTTGGAATTTCTCCAAGGTTGTTCATGGGATAGGAGAGTGTGACGATGCAGAGACATGTGTAAACTGAGCACTTTGAAGGTATCATATGAACCATTATGTTGATCGATTTGAATCTACTGATCAAATTTTTCAATGGTACCAAGCATCTCTAAGCCACGAACATAATTTGTCAAGGGATGTGCGTAGGTGTGTGTATATACATGTTGTACATGTATGAAAGTTCTTGATTAAAATCAATAATTTGTCTTGAGAACACACACACACACATATATATATTGACATTCATTTACTTTTAATAAATTATTCTTGAACTGTGCAGGTATTTTTGACATATTGGAATCCAATATGTAGATAGATCAATCTGATATGAAGCCAATACAATACATGGGACTTGAAAATCACATTCAGTTAAAACAAAATCCTATCAAAATGTCTATATGTTTGATAAAAGGAATGCATCTTGTTTTTGTTCAATTTGAATAGAGGACACAAAATCCAATGAGATTTGTGAAAACAAAATGGGCATATATGTTAAATCTTGGGAACATACATAAATTAATACAAAGGGGAAAATGCCACTTTCAAGCTTAGAGGATATGGAATCAAATAACACTATAGTGTCAACTGATGGTGATAGAGTTTCCGATCTTGTTAGAGAAGGTAAAATGAACTATACAATTCTTCAAAACTTTTTTATGTTTAAATAGTACATACACATGTATGAGCCTAGATATAAAACATATAATATAATTTAAATAGTACATAATTGTGCATGTTGATCTAACTATTTGTTTGTCGTCATATGGGGCATTATTTGCAAGAGATGTATTTGTTGTGGTTGCACTTGTAGACAATGATGAAAACGTTAAATATTATTTGATGCAGTGCACAAAAAGAAAGATGAGGTTATTGGAGGATTATAATGATAATGATTTAATATATGAAAGATGATCCATCATACTGAAAGGCTATATTAAAAAAAAATAAAAAATGAAAATGAAATTCATGTTCACTTTCAATACTATCATTCAGATGTCATAATTTGTCAATATATTCATTTGTTATGTGAAACACACATAAAGTTAGTATAGGTTCATTCAAAGAAAAAATCAAAAGTTAGAAAATGGAAAATGACAATATCTGATGATGAACGAATAATTGGAGCTGGCATAACATTATGATGTTTGTAAAAAACATTCTTAAAAATAATTGCATCAACTACATTTATATGGATATGCAGGATTCCATCTTGTTTGTTTTATTTTTGTGTTCCATTTAAACAAGGTGATTTTTGATGAATTGTTGCACTACTTTAAACAAGTTTGCACATAAAACAAGATCTCAATTGGTTGACAATAATAAAATATTTAGGTCCCCATATTTCCTCTTAACCACTTAAGGAATGAGATAACATGATCTAGATTTTCCATTCATGCCCTGAATAACTAGATAGTATGTATACATGTCTTACATCTAATATGTTTGGCTCAATTTTGAATGAACTTGTATGCAATGATTTTGAGTTAGAAATAGATATCTAGACTACAATTTAATTTATTCATAAAATGAAATGCTTTATACAGGAATCAAAAAAGAGAAAAATAGAGTATTGTTGGCCCTTGACCAAGTTTTGAGGATCCTTGGTCATGTTTGACCTATTTTTGGGACTTCGACAGGCTGTCAAAGGCAGAGCAGAAGATGAAGCGGAGATCATGGGATCTCAACACCGTTTTAGGGATGTTTGGGTTTTCTACTTATGTAATGGGTATGGGATGTCAGCCCATGGGTTTACCCATGCTTAGACCTATTTTGTATGTATAAATATATTCTAAGTCGATGTAGTGAGTACCAATGGCTAAGTGCTAGAGTTGGATCTGTGTGATCAAGAGTTGTAAGTGCTTTGTGCATATTGTGTGAGACTTGCAAGGCTAGTGCAAGTAACTGTAAGAGATTGTGTGAAGGCTTGGTGCTATACCCTAGTGAGAAGAAGGAGGATCTGACGGAGTGTGCGCAGATATCCTGTCTTCTGTGGAGTATAACTTGGATGTTATGTGTCTATAAGAAGCTTGACCAAAGATAATAAAGAAGATAAAGGGTTGATGGATGTAGCCCCAGGGTGGGGGTGAACCACGTAGATATTTTGTTGCTCTTCTTTGTGTGATGTGTTGATGTGTTTGTATGTTAATGTGATTATTTATTTAATATAGATGAATGATAAATAGATCTGTTGATGCTTAGTGCTTAATAATGTGGATGGATGTTATATTTGATCTATGTGGATATACTCAGTGCTTAAATACCTCAGATCTGAATGAATACTATGATACTCTGTACTTAGGGTTTAACCATGTTGTAACTAAGACTGGATATAGATGAATGTTAATTTTTGAGTGCTCTGTCAAGTGTTAGAATCACATATATGTGTCCTAGCTAAGGTTGCAGACATCTAAGTCCTGCAACCACCCCTGCCTCTACCTCGGGTGAGACTTCATCTGCTTCACAGGTGTTGCCGAAAGGTCTGGTATTTAGTGTTTTGTTGGTGTGTTATTGTAGCATTGAACCCTGGGTCTGCCCCTGTGCCAAAAAATGGTTCTGTTGTTGGGACCTGAAACTGTGATTGCTGGGAACTGAGGAAAAAGAAGCTTTGTGTGAAGATCTGACCTCAAATTGTGAAATCTCTATGCGTAGATCTATCGCTCTAGTGCGTAGTATTCTACTATATCTGTGAAGCTCTGTGCTAAGAAAAGAAGCTTAATCTGAAGAAAAGAGGTAAGATCTGAACGCTTTGTGCTCTGATAGAGGTAAGAATAGTGAAAAGTTTTAGATCCAGAATATTTGTGCTCTGTTGAAGATAATATTAGTGTATATTTTTGTTTCTAAGGTATGGATCTAGGTATGTTTGATAAGATTTGTCCTAGCTTGAAAATTAGGGCACTGATAGATGAAAGAATATTTAATATGAGTAGATCTTATAAGAATAGTGAAAGATATGTTATACCTATGCATAGAGAGAATTTGTGGACTAACAAATGGATGCAAGATCCTAGAAAGTTTTTTTTGCAGGTTATCTACCATGATCCTAGCGTGCAGTATAGGAAAGGTTGGGGATCATTTAAGATAAAGAGAGGAATAACCCTTCGTTACAGTTTCATAAGACCGAGACATATGGATAAGGAATGCCCTGGTAGAAGACCTAGTTGCTTGTGTTGCAAAGCTACGGACCATGAAGTTTTGGATTTCCCTAGGATGATCACTGAGGTTGAAAGGATGAATATGAGACAAGGAGACAATGAGAAAGGTCAAGCAAATGAGATTATGAAAGAACCCTAGAAAGAATAAAAAAATGTATTGCTCAGATTCAGAAACCCCGAATGACCACCGCCATATCAACTTATCAGAGATCTTCAAAGAAAAAGAGTGTATTGAAGCAAGAATAGGAGACTTTGACATTGACTATGTTCTGGATGAGGAAACACAGGTGAATATCATGACAGAAAGAACTTGGGAAATTCT
Source organism: Picea engelmannii (assembly GCA_009831015.1). NCBI lineage: Eukaryota > Viridiplantae > Streptophyta > Pinopsida > Pinales > Pinaceae > Picea > Picea engelmannii. The sequence goes on from ML805678.1 coordinate 312,466, forward strand.
AGGAAAGCCTGCTATGATTCCTTCATTGGGAGGAATAGGATTATTCAGAGGAAATTTGATAAGCCTATGTGGAAGACTTACCGAGATATCTATGAGTGCCAATGGAACTTTGATAGAGGAAGAATTTGAATTTGTTAAATTTATTGAGAACAACGCTCCATTTTCTATGTTACTAGGAAAACCTTGGATTGAAGGAGATCAGGCTAGAAGAAAAAAAGAAGAAATATTAGAGCAGGATAAGCAAGAGTTAAAAGATTTCATGACTAGGAGGATCGCACACTTGATTGAAGAACAACAGAACCAAGAAAATCTATTTAAAACCAGAGACTTGGATGTTGAAGTGGGAAGAACACAAGAAGATTTGCAGAAGATTGAAGTACCTATCATATATAGAGAAGAAGTATTACCCATGATTTCTAGCAAAGAATATCACTAGTTCGAAGTTACTCTACCAAAATAAGATAAGAATCAGAATGGAAAAAGGAATACCAAGACGAAGCTCACTAGAAAGAAGGTTTGAAAACTAAGTAAGAAGAGAGCTAAGATCTAAAAGTTACAGAAGGTTCTAGAGGGAACTTCCCAGAAGTAAAATTTGCAAAATTGGAACTTCGTTGGGATATCAGAACTGTGTCACATGGCACTTCGCCATGGTGATGCAATATAGTCATTAGGGACAGTATAACCATTAGACCAACGGCCCAAATGGGTAGAAATTCATTTAAGATCAAAATTTTTTCCACAAGACCGTTGGGACCATGCCATAACGGACAGAACTGAGTTAATGAAGGTTTATCACCCATTGCAAGAGATCCGTTTCCAAGTTATCTATTTATCCTGTCGCACCACGCAACAAGAAAACAATTTCTAACCATGAATCTGAGTCTACAGACTAGTTTATTTCGCACAGTGATCATCATGTTATTTCCATCCATCCTGTTGCATTGACTAGTTACTCTTCGAACTCGAGATATTCAACCACAAGCATGCATGTCGAATGATCTTAGCACTGTAGAGAAAATTTTCGAAGAAGTTCTCATTGACCTCATGACTAAAAGGGTAATGTCTGAAAGAGCAATGTATGGAAGTATTCAAGCATCATTGATGAGAGGAGTGCAAGCCTCTTTGTCAACTGCTCGTGGAGATAGATCACCCTGACCAGTAGTGGAAAAGAGAACCAAACAAAGAGATGACCTAGAAAATGGGAAGCTGATCCCAACCATATTTCCTGACTACATCCCGCCTCTAGCCAGTGCGGTGAGAGGTGATAGAGTGCCAAGAGATTTTGAGTACTCCATGGTTATTGTGTACATCCTGAAGGGGATACACACAGTGAGAGCACAACAGGACAAGATCGCAGCGTTGAAGTTCAGTGACTTCAACTTCGGAGATCACAAGAACTATAGTATGATCGCCCTGTATAAATACCTAACCAAGATGAAGGGGAATAACTCAAATATAATCCCCCAACCATGGACAATGAACCTCGCGCAGACCACCCTGCTAAACGTAATGAAAATACCACACTTCGGAAGGCACTAGGAAGTCAACGCCTGTGTCAAGATATTACTTTCATGTTACCATGGCGGTCACTTATGGCTAGATCATCGTATTACATTTGATTCGACATTGATCCATAGGATCACGGGATTAAGTATGCAAGGAATCGACCCACAGGATTTCTATCTAGGAAAAGCCATAGATCGTGCACTAGCACAGAATATAAAAGATACATATGACGATGCTAAAAAGGGGACACGAGGCTACAAGGTACCCTCCATCCAAAATGGCACAGTGTGCCTAGACTGCCAACTAATAGTTGAGTACTTAGTAAGAAAGAATATACCTACGCAGGTCACATACTTTGTTGTTGACCTCACAGGGAAGTATGTGGAAGGCCTACAAATGAACTGGGTGAAGTACCTAGTTAATCAGCTGGAACTAGACTGCTGTGAAGAACAGGATCAGGGCTACGAGTTTTAGTTTAGCGAGCTCCTAATCCTCATTGATTTTGTTTCCTGGGAGATGATGGAAGGTGATACCTTTCCAAATATTGAAACATTCAAGCTTCTTGTTGTGAAGTTCACCATACTTTGGTACTCGAGTGATATGAACAAATAGTGGCAGTCGAACGTTGTTTTTCACACATATTACCTTCAGTTGAAGAGAGCCATTGAAGCTGAACCTTGCATGACCTCGAACACCCTACATAGGTTTCAACCCCTGATGAAGTTATGCACATATTGACACTTCATATACATAACAACGCGAACCAATGAACATAAGGAGTAGCTTCAGTCATACTACAAACTCATGGAAGAAGGCCTAGAGAATATCACTAAGGACTGGTCCATAGACCTCCTTATTCCCACAGAACCTGCAGAGATTTTAGACCCTGAGAGCCTAGAGACCATGCATAAAGAACATGATACACCTGGGACCAGCATAACAAAGAAGACCGAATAGGTCTAATATTTAAGCAGTGCCTCAGGAAAGACTGCTTCAGTATCACCTATCCAAGGGGGTGATGACAAAGTAGAAGAAATAAATGGAAAAGGCGTTGAATAGAAGCCAGGTGAAGTAACACCACCCAAAAATGAGGTTGATCCCCCGAAGAAGAGGAAGGTTTCTCCCCTAAAACATTCTTCCCAGAAGAAATAGAAAGCCACCATGACCAAGATGAAGACTGTGCTTACTGCCAATGATTTTGAGTTCATCATCGCAACCCTAAATGATGCTTCACTAGAAATCATGGAGAAGAAAGAATTCAAGCAAGAGGAAATGTACGCTATAATTGAGGTCGAACTCTGAGGGTTACAACAAACCCTTTAGTCCAATCACATAGTCTCCATTATTCCCTTTCCATCAGAAGAACCAAAGTTGGGAGATGAGCCAACCCAACTCCACTGACTAGCTGATGCGGTCAAATCTTGCCTTCATCACGCTCAAGAAGAAATAGAACAAGCCACCTAGGCCTTGAAGCAAGTGCAAGTTGTAATCATAGAACAATGCAGAGTTGTAGAGCAGAAGAAGGTTTCTCTCTAGGAAAAGTTTGAAGAAGAGAAAGTACAGATGCAACAAGAAAAAGAACAGTTTCTCACAGAGCAACTCAAAGTGAAAGAAGCAGTCAACAGATCCCTCTGCTTTGTGACAGGCTTAGAACCACAAGTAGAATATTGATTCATGCATAAAGTAGAGTATCTTTCAGAAGCTATCTAGAAGCTATAGCAATGAATAACAAACTTAGAGCTCCGCATAGTGCCCAACACCCTGTAGGATGTGAGGGATAAAAGAGAAGCAATTGCTCGAAGCACAGTTGAGAGAATCAAAGCCCTCACCATGGAATGTAAGAAAATCACCAATCGTAGTGCCCAGACCTATGAGAAACTCACTGAGAATCCAAAACTGAAGGCACTGGAGTCGTAGCTCCAAGAGGAAAAGTATCAAGAAAAAATGATACAGGCACAGTTGAATCCCCTGTCAATTGTGGAAATAATGAAGCAATCCTAGGAGAAACACACTTCCCAGCTATAGGTCTACACTATCTAGAGAAAATTCATGGAAGTGACTCATAGGCTTACCTATACAGGATAAGGCTTACCAACTGTTCACAAAGATCAAAGACCGAGGAGAGGAACTGGAGAAAGTCATCACTGCAGCTGAACAAAACCTAAAGGGACCTTTCAAAAAAGTAGTCATACAAGAGTTCACTGAATAGGAGTTCATGGCATAGCAACAAGTTGAAGCAACTCAAGCCAAGCTCGAGGATTTTGAAGCATAACTAGTCAGATCAGAGTGGCTCAGGAGGAGTCACAAGTGAGTGTTGGGGGCTTGTTGGCCCTTGAACAAGTATTGAGGATCCTTGGTCATGTTTGACCTATTTTTGTGACTTCAACAGGCTATCGAAGGCAGAGCGCAAGATGAAGCGGAGATCATGGGATCTCAGCTCCTTTTTAGGGATTTTTGGGTTTTGGGCTTATCTAACGGGTATGGGATGTCATCCCATGGGTTTACCCATGCTTAGACCTATTGTGTATGTATAAATAGATGTTAAGGCGACGTAGTGAGTATGAATGGCTAAGTGCTAGAGTTGGATCTATGTGATCAAGAGTTGTATGTTCTTTTTGCATATTGTGTGAGACTTGCAAGGCTAGTGCAAGTAACTATAAGAGACTGTGTGAAGGCTTGGTGCTATACCCTAGAGAGAAGAAGGAGGATATGGAAGAGTGCATGTAGATCTCCTGTCTTCTATGGAGTAGAGATTGGATGCTATGTTCCTGTAAGAATCTTGACCAAATATAATAAAGAAGACAAAGAGATAGTGGACGTAGCCCCAGGGTGGGGGTTGTCGAGCTGCAGATATACCATGTAAATCAACATTTAATTGTCAACCCGGGAAGGTAGACTTAGAGGAACCAGCACAGGAAATGCAGGGCTGAAGAGGGGGTTTAAAGGATGCCAAACTACTCTCTGAACTACTCACTGGAAAGAGCTACTGTACTTTACTCTACTCGGCGCTACCTGGTACTACTCTGTACTAACCGGTACTACTCGGTACTGTTCTGTATATGCATGTAAAAGATAAACTGAAAACAACTAAGTTCTGCTACTTATCACTCCACACAACTCAGCAACCATCCTATGGAACTTTCTATGG
>ML805678.1:338031-354996 GCA_009831015.1 Picea engelmannii
CTCCTATTTATACTAAATATGTCTATCAAAAGAAGCATCTAGAGGAAGATCCTTCTAGAAGCGGAAGCTTCTATTAGGTCTTCTTACATTCGACTTATTATATTTTATTGCAAGGCCTTATTAATATTGACCTTTATTACATCCAAAAATATTGTTCTACCTATGTGTGGGTTAGGACCCTAACATGTCCTCCCCCTTAAAAACAACCTTGTCCTCAAGGCTTGAGATGTGGAAATTGTTGTAGAATGGTAGGTGGTTCCCAAGTGGCATCTTTTGGAGTTGTATCTTTCCACTAGACTAACACTTCCTTGATATGGTTTTAGTGCTAAAGGGATAAGAGGATATAAGGGCTCGAGATAATATGGGTTATGGATTCTATATATTAGAGCTTATACATTTTAAACTTTATAATGGTTGATGGTTATAGAGGTTATGGATTATAAATGTTATGATTTATATGGGTTATTAGGATAACATGTTATTATGGATAGTGGTTTGGGATTATAGAGAGTAAATTTTATGTGTTAGAGGTTATAAAAAGATATGTCTTTGAAAATTATGGATCCTAATGGTTTAAGAGATTAGTTATTAACAATTATAAATGTTGAGGAATAAATGTTACATGTGTTTATAGGGATTCAAAATTATAAATATTATTGAAGTTATAAGCATTACTTTCTCTATGTGTTAGTGGATAGTGTTTATATTGGTACATGTTCTATGGGTTATATTGGTTATGGTTTAGGGATTGGGGTTGATAGGTGTATATGTCTTAGGTATAATGTTTATAAGGGTTAGTATTTTATGGATATACAAGTTGTTTTTTATAGATATTAAGAGTTTTAGGGATTATAATAAGTTTTAATAAAGAGGTTTAGTTGTAAGGGATTAGAATTATAGAGCTTATATAATTGATATTATAGGTTATGATTTATAAAGGTTACACAGAGTAATGGCCCAGGCCTAAGGTTATATGATTTAGCGATCATATGAATAAAGGGTTATGTGGGTTATGGATGATTGCATGTAAGAGTTATAATTTTTTTTTTAAAGATCTATGTATATAAATTCTTAAATCTTATAAAAATTATGGATTAGCGATGTTATTTGTTCACGGTAAAGGTGTAAGGGAATAGGTGTTACAGGTTATGGTTTATTCAAGATGGTGTTACAAAGATTTAGGATTATGTGTGTTTCAAAGATTAGAAATACTAGGTATTGAAAAGCTTTGAATTTAACTTGGCTAGAGATTGAAAGGGTTGTATGTTAGGTTTTATAGTAGTTACATGTTAGGTTATAAGAATTATGGTTTGTATAGGTCAATTCCATATTTTTAGGACTATATATTATGTGTGATATGGGATATAGTTGTTATAGGAAAATCTTCCTACGGACAAATAGATTGCCTCAAAGAGCTAGACCCTAACTCTAAGACAAAAAGTGCTTAACGTGGACACTGACTTCCTTTCAAATCTACACAAACTAATACATGAGAAGGAAGGATGATAGAGGTACCTTTTAATTGACATTTGTCCTTGCATGCTCCAAATCAAACTTTGAACTCTCTCTCCTCGCTGAGTCCTATAGACAAACAAAGTATGACCACTTCATGCTCTATTGACATTAGCTTGAAAACAGATCTATCTATCAATGATAAGTTCATGTGAAATCAGACAGAAACTAGAAAGAAATAGGCCAAGCATGTCATATTAATGAGAATAATGACAGCAGTACTTACAATCATAGATGCAAATGAGATAGCTTCATCAAGTCCCCTTCGTCTAACCCTTGCTCGACTGATCCACAACTTGGATGATAGCAGCTTCACTGATCACTCTCCTTCAACTGACTATGTGTTTCCTATGAGATCATAGGTTTCATGCTAGCAATTCTTCCCCTTTTCACCATCATAGAGCCTGCTTATATAGGTTAACAGGAGCTTAACCTCTTGATTTATATTTAGAACAAGTTGAGGAATTCCCTCCTTGGATCAGGGATCTCCTGATGGAACCAAGAATTTGAATGCAACTACCTTATAAACATGAGAGATCCTCCCCTTATTCTCCTCAATGGGTCAACTACAGCTTCAGATTAGACAACGCTCCCTCAAAAGGGGCATCAGGGCACTATAGTGCTCCCTAGGAAGCTTGAGGGGAGTGCCAGGGCTCCAAAAGTGGATAGCACTCCTTCAGAGGGGAAAACAAGCGTTATAATGCTCCCTGCGAACTTATAGGGGAGAACCAACACTCCTAAGGTTGATGTAGGGGAGCACTCACCTTCAAAACCTTTGTTTAAGAGCTCCTTTCAGGTGATAAAAGTTCCTTGACTTCAGTTAATCATTTTCTTTCCTCCAAATCAAGTGTCTGAGTTATTCTAGATGCCTTTTTAGTGTCGTCATCACGGTAGTATGCTTTGTTTGATGTTTACGACACTTGTGAATGTCATGTGACACTTGCAACAGTTGAGAGGATCACGCGACACTTACGACACTTATTGAAGTGAGCAATATTGAGGTGTAACAGATTGCCCCCCAAAGTATGAAGTTAGAAGATGCGAACCGATAAGTGAAATGCTTTGTAGACATTCAAGAAGGGGTATAGAATCAGAGAACCTGATGGAATCTATACACAAACATACAACAAATATCATGACATATTTCAAAACCCAAGGCAGGAATACCTATGCTTGGGTGATCAATACTTGCAAGATATGGATGCCATAAAATACATTGCGGATCCGTAATTATATTGATAAGAAGGTATAGCCATCGAATATACAAGGTGGATCTATACTCTGATGACTCAGACTGATTGTATCCATGAGGAATACACAGTGGATGTACGAGATGACAAGACATAGCCACGACTGATACAAAGTGGATCTATATAACAGTGTATGTGTTATTTGTCCAATAGAAACACCTTTGCAACCTGGGAAAAGTATATATCAAAGTGATCACTCAACCCAGGGTCTTCTTACCAATCCCAATATGGTACGAATCTAACCATGTGAATAGATGTCTTGATGTCAAACATGGAAGAAACCACTTAATTACCGGTCAATGGTGTGAACCGTTAACAAGTGCGGGGGAGATCACCATTAATGTCAATGGTTCCCAAGGTACCTTAGTACATTCCAGTGAATGTGAATAGATAAGCTAAGGTCGAACACCCATGGAATCATCTGATCAGAGGTCAATGATGTAAACCTATTGTCGAATGTGAGGGGGCCTGCCATTGAGGCATGCAGGTCCCAATGTACTAACTGGTTTCTAAGCCTGATTCCCTGATAATGTGTTGAAGTCGACATGAATAGACTCGTCGAGGGAGGGCCTTTATGTATCGCCCATCAACGACACAAAATGGACATAGAGATGTAATTGGTAGATCAAATGGACATGGATTGACATAGGTTTTGAGGCAAGATATTTGGGATGGCTGACTCTAGAGGCGGATACTTCCCTTGAACACTGAGGCACAACAACAAAACATGACATGGACCAAAACTATGTAGTAGATACGGTGACTTGCGTCGAGCGAGCCAAAGGAGTGAAAGGAACTCAAAGGATTTTCTCAGTGTAGAGGTTCAGCGGATTATGATGCGTACAAATGACAAAGTTCCATGTTCAAGGGTGACTCTAAGAATTGCTGGATAATGTTCTTAAGAGACTGCTTGGCTTGCTCCTTTCAAATTTTCCTCCATCCAGATAGATGAGTACCTCTTTTTGATTTAATGAGCTCGAGGAGGATAACACATGCTCGATATAACTCACCTTCGATAAGTTCCTCTTCCTTTGTTTAACGAACCGGAAGAAGTAAGGGATCGGTCCCATATGGGCCTGTCGATGTGTGTTTTAACGAGTCCAAAGACAGAAAACTTGAAGGTTTTTAGGGATTATAGAGTTTGGAAAAACACTTAAAAGAGAACTCTCTCAATTCCTTTTTTGTACAGTATTCTAACGAGACCGAAAAAGAGATAAACTATCGCTCGAAAGATGCCCTTTCTATCCTTTTAACAAGTGTGAAAGGAAGTAAGGTCACTCGACAATATTTTCATATTTAGAGAGTCTGAAAAGGGTTTAAAGATGACTCTAGGGGGGTTCCTTTTTTGTGTGTTCGTGTATCCGTACGAGTCCGAAAAAGAGATAAAAGTTTACCCGGTTGCATTCTCATATTTTTGAGCTCGAGAACAAACTAAGACTATGTTCATAAGCGCGACAAGGTAAATAATCCATCAGAACTGCTAGGAAACCTGCGATGCCAAAACTACAGACCAGGGGTTTAGTGAAGCCATCATATTGTTAGAGAAACCCATAAATGACTATACCTTATAAAAAATGGAAATTTATAAATAACAATACAATGAAAATTCCATTTACCGTTTCATTTTGCACAAGGATTTTGGAGTAGTGGAGATTCTCATTTTGAGGTGGATCTTGTTTTTCTCGTTGCTGGAGCTACGGTTGACCGCTTTTCTTGCCATTCAGACCAGGTAGATCTTCATCTCTCCTTATTTCAATTACATGGTTTAATATTCATTTTCATAGCATCATTTAATTTAAAATATGAAGCCCTAAGTTGCCCCAAACAAAACCAAATCAACCTCTTTGAAAAATGATGGAAAAAAGGGGATTCTTTTTGCAAAAATGTTCTAGAAGGGGATGGCCAAGATGCCAATGCCTCAATAGCTAATTTGATGGGTCGTTTTTGGCAAAGAACCCATGAAAAATCCCCACAAATGCCCATGCAGCCATAAAGAAATTGTTTTGATTTTAAAATGTTTCATTGTTGTAAGATGAATATTGAATGGCTAAAAGAGGGCGTGGTGATTGTGAAAGAGGGTGTGGTCACTTTGAATGATGTGGGCATTAGATTTCATGTTTTAAATCTCTTTTTAAAAAATTTCTGAAATTGCCAAAACGTTGAAATAATGAATTTCTTTATTCTTCTATTTTGTAGGTGACTTCGGTGACCATGATCGAGTGGAATGAATGAGAACATGAGATTGATGACTTAGCTGCCTTGTGGATTCCTCACACATGGGCCACATTGCAAGCTTGTGGCTTACTCAAATTCTTCAAGTTGCAAAAAATGAAGAAAGAGATTTTGTTGCTTGAGCATATGATCAGCCTATGGGATATTGCTAATCAAGGATTACGGATTGGCACACAACTTCTAACTATCGAGTTGGAAGACGTGTATTTTCTAACTGGCCTCTCAAAAAGAGGGGTTCCCATATCTTTCTCTGGGTAGAGGATGCTACCTGAACAAGTGGGAATGTATTTAGCACGTCACTATGTTCCAGGAGCAAGACTGGTAGGGGGTAGAATCCCTATCAAGGATATCCAAGAGCTACCCCTCCGGTCTATGCTGTTTTCCATCACGAGTGTGACAGGAAGTACTAGCGTGCTTCTGGCATCAAGGTCGCAGGTGGCTTACAGTGTTCAGTGTTTGGAACCAACACTGTTCAACTGGACTGCGAGGTTCCTTCGAAATGTGAAGGAACAGGTTTCACAGTGCAGGACGGGACATAAATAGTTTGGTTATGGCTCTTTTCTAGTCTCATTTTTTCTAGAGTGCATCCCCTAGATGCAGCCTCAGATAGCACTGGCGGTGCGACCAGTGGACAAACCAAGGATGGAGAGGTGGACTAGTCTGTCTTCGAGGCTAGTATCGGAGTCAAAGTTCCATTTCACTAGTGATTTCTTTGCTTGGCTGAGACGACAGTATCTCTGGATAGAGGACTTACTATATGCCAAGGTGGATTTCCATGGGAGCATGGATTTGATTTTACCCGCGGGAGAAGACTGGGATGTGTCAGGTAAGAGACTGAACCATACCTTGTCTAGTTTTTTGTTTTTTAATGTTTTTAATGTATATGTATTTTTTTGGGTATGTAGAAGAGTTTTTTAATAGATGTATTGTTTTCAACATGCAGACAAGGGGGCAGTGCACCCAGCCAATATATCGATACAAGGACGTCATGGGGTTGTTCTATTTGCAGCAGATCCGATAGTACCAGTGATGGGTCTCTGAGAGGTTGAAAGAAACCTCCAAGGCCTCATGATGGGCATTCCTCCTCTACGGAGGGGAGAAGTGCCTTTACATCTACAGAGGTACACTATGGGAGTACCAGAGAATATCAATTCTCTACTGAGGCACGTAGGGCACACAATGATATGTTACTCGCAGCGCAATGTAGTGCAGGGAGATTAGAGTCTCTCTGGTGATCATATTTTGTATGCCTTGTCAGGTGATGTTGTATGGGTGTAAGGACCCAACATTTTGTTCTTCTACATACTTTTTGATGTAATCAAAACACTTCAGTCATGCCATATATATATATATATATATATATATAGTCTCGAGTTTTTTACAATGCCCAATTTTTTGTACATGATGATGTTTGTGATGTAATGTACAATTTTTCTTTCCTTAAATATTATATGTGAGTGAGATACCGATCCATGATGTAATTAGCTAACGAATCCAAAACACTATTAAGTTCCCTTGGAATGTGTCTATATTCAATGTAATCGAACATTCGTTCAAGACGGCGAACTTATATGTGGAGATGTAGCAGGATAGGACTACGGATAGTGTAGATATGGTTGAGTTGATAAACCACGAGTTGGGAGTCTAAGTAAACAATGATACAAGAGATACCTAGGGAGGAGGCTTGGGTCAACAGTCCGATGACAACATTATATTCTTCCATATTGTTGGTTGCTGGTCCTAAGTAGATACCTCCTGAACTCACCACCTCATCAAATTGGTAAATAACCCATGCTGCCGAAGCAATGTTCCGGGTATGTCAACTAGTACCATCCGTGAACCCAAAAATGATAGGAAAGGAAGATGTCATCTGTGCATGAAAACACAATCACAGTCATGAGTAGCAATGGTAAAGACTTGAGCATGCGAAATAAATAGACACACCAAACTAAAATACAATAATGTACAAAGTACAAATGCTAGGTGATCTAGGCATAGTACTTTTTAAGGTAAATCCCATTTCGAGACTCTCCCAGGGAAATTTGATCATGATCTACTAATTCGTAGGCGCCTCTGTGTAGGGCATGCTTCACGATGTAAGGACTGTGCCACAGAGGTTCTAACTTACCTGTTCCTAATTTATCTTGAGCTTGGTCGTAAACGAGGACTAAGTCTCCTTCTACAAAAGTCTGAGGGTGGACGGATTTGTCGTATTGACTCTTAATTCATTTCTAATGTGCCTCATTAACGAGAGAATCATCATGACATGTTTCATCCAGTTTGGATAGATACAAGAATCATTCTTCTTCAGCAGAAGTATGGGGCAGGAGTTCTACTTTAAGTTTGAGTGATGGAATCTCACACTCAATTGGTAGAATGGCTTCAATGCCATATACCAACTGGAAAGGAGTGAATCCAGTTGAGGTTTTCACCAAAGTGCGATAAGCCCAGAGAGAGGAGAAAAGTTGTAAGTGCCACAATGTCTTGTTTTCCCCTACCATGCATTGAATCATGGTTTTCAGGACTTTGTTGATGGTCTCAACTTGTCCATTGGCCTGCAGATAGTAAGGGGATGAGTTTTCAATATGAAAACCCAATTTGACATGTAATTCACTCATCATCTGGTTCTTGGAGTGTGCACTGTGATCAGTGAAAATGGTGCGTGGTACACCAAAATGAGTTATGATGTGGTTGAAAAGGAACAGAGTTGCAGTACAACCATCATTCAGGAAGGTAGGCATAGCCTCAGCCCATTTGGTGAAGTAGTCGATGACGACGATTATATAACCATGCCCCCTAGCCGAGGTAGGCTTACACTGCATGAAATTGATACCCCACTGCATGTAATCCTTTGTATATTCCGGGGGATGTAACAGAGGTGCATGGGTCAAAGTGTGCTTGAGAGCATCGAACGACCATTGGGTGGTGTCATCCCAAATGAAAGGGGTGTTCGTTTGTAGTAACCACATAAATCCTTTAGTGATCTCAGCATAGTTGCAGATGAAACGGTGAAGGAAGTTTGCTTTGCCTTGCAAACTTTGGAGTTGGGTTAAATTGGTAGGTGGGGGTAAGGCTAGAATGGCCTTAATCTTTAAAAGATCCAATCTGATCCCATCTTTGGAGACAATGAAACCGAGGAGTCAACCAGATTCGACAACAAAAATGCACTTATGTGGGTTTTGACGAATACGGTAGAACCGACATCGAAGAAAAATAGCTCGTAAGTTATCAATGTGATCAGATTGATTTGATGAGTGGGTGGGTAAATCGTCGAGGTAAGGCTCTACGATATTCTTGATGTCGTGGAAAGCGTATGACATGGCCCACTGGAAAGTAGCACCAGCATTTTTAAGGCCAAAAGGTAGCTTTCGATAGGCGAAAGTACCCCAGGGGAAGATAAAGGTTGTCTTATGTTGATCAGCAGGTAAGATTTCAATCTGGTTATACCTAGAAAATCTATCCATGAAAGAGAAGATTATGCTCCCTGCGCAATTATCGATGATTTGGTCGATGAAGGGAGTAGGGTAGTTTTCCTTGGGACAAGCTTTGTTGATATCTCAATAGTCAACACAAACACGGATGGTCCCTTGTTTTTTGGCAACTAGAACAAGGTTGGAGACCCATTCTGTCAAAGGGACGGGATAGATAAAGCCATATTTTAGAAGTTTTTCAACTCCCACCTTTATAGCTGTGATTTTCTTAGGATGAACCGGGTGAAGATTTTCTAGAATAGGTTTCGCGTCAGGGTAAGTTTTGATTTCATTCACGACAATTGAAGGGTCGATCCCGGGCATTTCCTCATAGCTCCATGCGAAGACATCACAGAATTCCTTAAACAAAGTGGTGTAAGAGACCACTTCGTCGGGTGTGCAATTAGAACCAACGTTAATGTTTTCCATGACACCTTCTTTGATCGAAATGTCGATAACGATCATAGTAGAGATGTTACCCATATTCCCCTAAGAGAGAGTATCTTGTGTGAGGATAAGAGATTGCGGAGCATCGACAACATCGGGAGGGAAGACAGAGCATATGTCTTGGTGAATTTCTTCCAAAGGTGGAAGAAAAGAGGATCGATGATGGCTATCATCCCAAGGAAGATCGTCAATGCTAAGCATTTCCATAATAGTTTCGTCAGAAGGGAAAATTTTGGAAATGTAATTGACGACAGACGATAGGGAATATAACCATGAGGGCATCGAGTAGGTATCAGGTGCCAATAAATGTGAATTGTTCAAAGAGGGAGAGGCATATTGAATAGCTATGTATGCATCCTCGGCTGGGCTAAGTGGCATAGTGTCACCGAGCACATCGAATTCCAGAGGACTAGGTACAATCCAAGGATCAGATGATTCCAAGGATTGATAAGGCATAGTCGAGATCATATTGATGGCGACAATATGATGCGCAGTAGGTGGAAGTGGTGTAGGGAAAGTACCCATAAGGCTAGAATCTTTCAATAAGCCAACACCAATGCTTTTGTACATAACTGGGTGGTCTCCCAAAAAAGGAATGTTGTTGGTGGCAGGGATGCGAGCGTCGGGTGTATAGAAATCAAGCTGATCGACGGTGACAATTTTTCCTTGATGGGGAAATTGTACACACCGAAAAACCGACGAGGCGATGACAGTCATGGTGTAGAACCAACTTCTTCCAAGTAGTAGGTTGTAATCGAGGGGGGCATCGAACACCTCGACATCAATGGTAACAGTTTTTCCGCCCAACTGAACGGGTAAGGATTGTAATAATCCGTGACGATGAAAACCTCGTCCATCAAAAGCACATAACATTGTAGGGGATTTATTAAGGGCAGGTGATTTTAAGCCTTTCCAACAAGCTAAAGACATGACACAAGTAGAGGCTCCCTCATCCAAGATAGTCCGGTGGATTTGTTTATTGTGAACAACAACATCGATTTGGAAAGCTAGTTGGTGGGAGAGTCGTGGTTGATGATCATCCAATTTAAATGTGAGATTATTTGATGACTCAGGATCAAAAGCACCGATAGCAGCTAAGAGTGTTCTACGTTGGTTGGGACAGTGTTGTAGAACTTCCAAGGCAGACATAGGACACGGTGCTTGGGCCAAATATTCTATAATGTTGTAGTTTTGGGCAGCTCATGAATTAGGATTGAAGGTAGATTTCCATATGGTGCTCTTAGGAGGGTGTAAGATGGAGTCAAAATAAGGTTTCTCAATCTTAAGTGGCCCGGATGGAGGGCTGGTAGACGGAGGACTAACGGAAGATGTTAATGGGTCCGGTACGGAACCATTAGCCGTCTTCGGCTTATCAAGTTTAACTGGCATGTCATATGTTGCAGAGTGAGTGGTTAAATTCACCCCATTGAACATGTAAATGTGGGCACTTGTCGAGGCCTCATCATGGGGTTGGTTGGGACTGCCCCCTGCGGTGGGGGTTTGAGCAACCAAAGATTGTTGTTGTGGAAAAGGCTGAGTAAGCACAGTGGGTTGCGAATTTCCGTTGAATAGTTTGGCCACTTCATCGCAATGTGGACAGTCTCGAGTGTAGTGATCGTCACCACAAATGAGACATGGGAATTTTGGTTTTCGTTATGGTTGTTTTCCGGCAGCAGGGGTTTGCAGTTGATTTTTTGGTTGTTTGTTGTTATTGTTTTTCTTTGGTTTATTTCTCACTTTCTTCTTGCCCCCAAGTTGTTGTGAAGGGGTCAATTAGACCATATTCACCTCAGAGACCTGATTTTGAGGGGGGGTATAAGAGGGTACAGTCGGGCTAGGAGTAGTCGTCGAGGCGGGCCGCTGGATTGTTCCAGTCAACTGGGTAGTAGATTGGGTTTTGACGGAGCCAATAACTCCATCCGTGTGGGAAGCAAATGATGGTTTGGATGGATCATTAGTGGCATGGGTAGCATTCAGTATCAACTTGTACAGAGTACTGGACTGTGAATAGACTAAGTCTAAGTACTGAGCTCGGGTGATAGCATCTTCCTCGGTGACTACACCACCCATGGCAACATCACAAGCAATCTAGGGTAACAATGATTTAGTGAACCATTTTGCTAACAATTGGTCGGGAATGACCACTTTGATTAGCCTTCGTTGTTGTCTCCATTCATGAATATGATCGGAGATATGTACGGAAGTTGTCTAACGAAGGGAGGTTAATAGTTCAGAACCCATATTGTATCGAATGGGTAGTTGGAAGTGTGTGAGGAAGGACATGGCGAGGGAGTTGAAATTGTGAAAAGATGCGTGTGGTAGTTCAATATACCATTTTTACGTGGAACCCTTAAGCGTTCATTGGAAAAGATGAAAACGTATAGAATCGTCCATGAGGGAGTTGGATGAACACCACAAATGGAAAGTCATCACGTGGTTGTTTGGGTCTTCTCCGGACTTTCGGTTGAATTTTGGGATATAAGAAGGAAGTTTACCTGGAATAGCTGGCCAAACTGGAGAATGATAAATAGGATCATTCGTTAACCGAGACAAGTCTGGAAGGTCTAAGGTGGCTAGAAAAGCTAATTGTCGGTTAACCTGTGGGTAATGCTGGTGTGGCATGGGGACACCAGTAGGGCCAATCATTGGGTTATGCGGATAATTGTAACTAATGGGCCCTCTTGTATGAGGTTGGTGTTGACCAGGGTATGTAGGATTTGAAGTGTTTTGAGAAGTATGTGTGAGCGGAGGATAACCGGATGGGTTTTGAGGATTATAATATGGATTTGGGGTTTGTCCAAAAGGAGGTTGTTGCGGAGTCTGAGAATTGTGTCCTCCCGTGAACTGTGGGTTTCCTAGAAAGGGGATGTTCCATGGATTGGGTGTGGCGGACACATTTTGTCAGTGTGGTTGATGGTAGGTGCCAGCTTGAGGTTGCCCCCCAGCTTGAGGGTGCCCCCCAAATGGAATTTTTCCTCCGGTGGGAGGGTGCCCCCCAGCTTGAGGTAGAGTTCCTGAAATTTGAGGACCAGACGTAAATGACTGACTGGTATCGTCGAATGGGTTAAGAACATCGAGACCTGTCTCTCCAAGTTGTTGGATAGGTATGTAACTTCCCAGCATATCTTGAGTAGTATATTCTTGGGTAGTAGTGGCAGTGAAAGCATTAAGTGCTCTGTACCCAAAAGGGAGTGATGATGTAGGTATTGGTGTTACAGGTGTGCCAAATCGCAGCTTGATTAACCACCACATTACTGGTAGGGATAGTCAAAACGTGAGGGACCATTGTAGAATGGGCCATTTGGAGAGGCAAAGTAGACCTTGGGCCAATGGACGATGTGTTCGGACCAATGGATGGTGTGGCCATAAAAATGGTAGTACTGGTAAAATGGTTTAGGGGTACAGTGTAAGAAATAGGTGCGTCAACACCCATCCCTGTTCCATAAAGATCTCGCACCATGCATGGTGGACTTCGAACAATGTCTACGGTCCAAAAAGGGTCATCGGCTAAAGGGTTTTGATGAGACCCAGTCGGGATGTCAGAAGGATTGACGATGACAAATTCACCAGCGGGATTCAGTTGGAGGACACGTCGTTCATATCCCTCCAGAATGCGGAAAGCTTCTAGAGACTTTGAAACAATACAAAAATTCTCTAAAGGAGTTGGAACTTCTTCCTGGGGAGTTTTAGTGTCTTCAACCTTGCTCTGTTGAGGAGATTCCTCCGTAGAATGAGGGGGTAAAGGGGTTTTTCCTTCCATATTTTTTGGAGGAAGTCCCTGTAGCCTCCGTGAACGACGTGGAGGGTCGATGTTGGTAAAAAAGAGTCGGCGAAAGAGATCTATGGCCAACTACTGAAAAGAAACAACATACGCTAATAAAATCTAAGAATCACAACCAAGCAAACATGACCTTCTCTCGATGACCGTACTAGTTGGTGATGAAATCCAACGTCACGTGATCAAGTTAAGTAGGGGTGGGGATATGGTGGAACAGTTACAATGGCGACCTGCTTAACAGACTTACGCCTTGGTGCAAGCTTCCATGCAGTAATTGTGGATTTACCCTCCAAGGAGCCCGAGTGAGTTTGACCAATGTCTGCTCCAGGTACAATGAGACTTCCCTTCACTGTCACCTTGTGTAAGACCCTAAATATTATGGCCACTAAGGTTATCAATTCGCAGTCAGCCTCTGGGCGGGAACAGTGGATAGTCCGATCCGAACGTATGGGTAGGGTATCGAGCCCGAAATCAACTAAAAGGCTTCCATGCAGTAATTGTGGATTTACATTTAAGAAATACCCATAATACGATCTGACCACCACAATCAGTTAAACCACAGAGGGATAATCTCCGTAACTCAGTCGAATGTGACCTTGTGCGTAACCCCTGTGTGAGAGGGGGATCCCAGGCAGACTTATATGATAATTGAATTTGACTCTCCCTAACTCAGGATGCTAATGTTTGTTTTGGAAACTTTGGAGAGTTATGCTCACAGCCTAATCCAAAGTACTAAGTCTAGTCTACTGTTGGTGGAGGATCCTAGAAAAGAAAAAAGTTCTAGATAATTTTTAACTAGCGTTGATTTTATAGTTGTTCTTTACTCAAAAGGGGTGCATGGAAGTGAAACAAATGGAATTATGAATCAATCCCAAAAATGAATCAAAGATGATAAGCATTCATTTCTTTTCTATGAAAATCTAACTAAGGGAGAGAGAGAGAGAGTTTTTTTCACTAACAAGCACTAATAAGGAATGCCCTCAAACAAATTTTCTTCAAATCAAATCTGATGTGGTGCTAAAACTTTTGAGATACCATCTAATATGCACAATCAATAATGAAGATGCTTCTTTATTGTTTGCATATGGATAATGATTAATTCAAAACAATGCTCGTCTTGCTAATTATCCTCTTAGATGAATGAAAATCGTACCAACACAAGCAAGAATCATACAAACAATACACCCTCTCGTTGTGATCAAAACAAGAAGCGAAAGAAAAGAAACACTCAAAGAAAAACCAAGAAATTCACACCAAAAGAAATGTTGAAGAACAATGATCTTAACTAAAATCAAAATGAAGAGATTTGTAGGCCTTTGATGACCTTCACCAGAGTTTTTCACTCAGTTAAAAAGAGAGAAAGACAATGCATGGGTTTCAAACTCCAAATGACAGAAAAACTCAACAACAATAGTGAAGAAGGCTACAAAATCCCAATAGAAAGATGTTTTTCCTTCAAAAAGACAGATGTCAAAGTTGAAAAGGAAGAAACATTGACTCACAAGGTGACTCAGCAAGAGAAACACAGAGGTAAAACCATGAAAAAGCAATTATGGAAGGTTTATAAGCCACAGGAGGGCTGGCGCTCTATTTTCAAGGACAAGGAGCGTTATAGCGCTCTCTGTAAGGCACCAAGGAGCGTTGGCGCTATGTTAACACAAGGACAGGGGCGCAAGGTTCAGAAAGCTCCTAAAAGTGTCAAAAAATCCAAAAATTGCAGTTCAGTCTCGACAATTAGGCTGAGTGTGATGGGGTAGGAAGTCAATCAGCTCATGAAACCAATCAAAAGAGGAGTGAACCAGGTCTGAAACATTCAAGGGGTAAAACAAGGTCTATGAGGAGAAATCAAAACAAGAAGTTTCAATTTGAGGACTCCCCAATGGAGTCGTCAGTTTCTGTTATAGGAAAATCTTCCTGTGGACAGGTAGATTGCCTCAAAGAGCTAGACCCTAACTCTAAGACAGAAAGTGCTTAACATGGACACTGACTTCCTTTCAAATCTACACAAACTAATACATGAGAGGAGCTTAACCTCTTGAGTTATCTTTAGAAAAAGTTGAGGAATTCCCTCCTTGGATCAGGGATCTCCTGATGGAACCAAGAATTCTAATGCAACTGCCTTCTAAACTTGAGATATTCTCCCCTTATTCTCCTCAATGGGCCAACTACTACCTCAGATTAGATAGTGCTCCCCCAAAAGGGGCATCAGGGTGCTATAGTGCTCCCTAGGAAGCTTGAGGGGAGTGCTAGTGCTCCGTAAGTGGATAATGCTCCTTCAGAGGGGCAGACAAGCGTTATAACGCTCCCTGAGACCTTATAGGGGAGCGCCAGTGCTCCTAAGGTTGATGTAGGGGAGCACTCACCTTCAAAACCTTTGTTTAAGAGCTCCTTTCAGGTGATAAAAGTTCCTTGACTTCAGTTAATCATTTGCTTTCCTCCAAATCAAGTGTTTGAGTTATTCTAGATGTCTTTTTGGTGTCTTCATCATGGCAGTATGCTTTGTTTGATGTTTGTGACAGTTGTGAATGTCATGCGACACTTGCGACAGTTGAGAGGATCATGCGACAGTTACGACACTTATCAAAGTGAGCAATATTGAGGTGTAACAATAGTGTTTATGTTGTATTAGGGTTATTGTTGAGCCCTAATATTGTTTCATTACCCCTTAATTAGGGCATATTATATTAGTAATGTTATTTTATTTATGTAAGCTTTAGGCCATTAGTTGTGATTATACCTCCTAGTCTCCTATATATACCAAGGAGACATTTTCATTTTGAATCATCTTGTACTTGAACATTTAAGTGGGGTAAAAGGAGGTTTCCCCCTCGAAGAGGATTATTATCTAAAATTATCTCTTTTTCAAGGTGTTGAGTACTTTTTCTAAGGTTTTTCTATGCTATATTGATATCTGGTTCTTAACAGATGGTATCAGAGCTCAAGGTCTTGGGGTTTCACTGCTACATCTGAGACATCTTGACATTTTTTCTATAACTTTTTTTCTATAATGTTTTAGAAGGAATGGCTTCGAGGATATTTAGTATATGGATCAACGTACATTGCATTCAAAATTCATCTCTTGAGGCCTTATACTTTTTGAGATACAACCTGTACAAGATAGGGTTCTGGAATCATCTTGAACTGAGTCATTGCAGAATTTTTTCTATAAAAACTTCTCTGTAACATTTCAGACTGTGAACTCTGAAGGATATTTACAAAAATTAGTAAATTATTTTTGGTAAAAATTTCATGTTTTGGGTCATCTTAAATTTGTAGATACACCTTGTGTAAGATAGGGTATCTGACTAGTCCTATTGACTAGTCTCAAGAAGGTGTTCTTGGTAAAATAATATTAACTTCTTCCTAGAGTATCCAAATTGAGTGGGACTAGTTTCATTGGATCTTGGATAGTCCTTAGTATTTTTGGTGCGAGTTTTAGAATTTTATATCAATTATTTTGTGCGGGGAACACTATACAAGTGAGAACTCCTGGAAAGGACAAAAATCGGCAAGTTGTGGGGAAGTTACTGTAGATTCCACTTGGCACATCCAATTTTGATCAGACCTATGGCATTGCAGAGAAGAAATATCAGAGAACTACATAAAATAAATTTTCAGACCCATAAGGGCCAAAACTTGGGAGATACAACAGAAGAAATATTGTCTAGCACAACCACCTCAAAATCAAGGTTCAAAAGTGATACTTGGCCAACATGCCACCAAAAAAGGGATCTTCTACACCAAATAAGCCTTCAAAAATTCCTAATTGGACTCTTGATGAAGGTGAAGAAATGCGTAGGGACATAAATGAACTACAAAAGAAGATGGATTCAATGCAAGCTAAGTTGGATACTAAGATGGATGGTTTAAAAGGGGAGATCATGGAAGTATTGAAAAATTTCGTAACAGAGAAGACACCTGAAAGTGAAAATGCATCCCATGAAATTCATGATGAGGGCACTGTTATAGGTATGAACTAACTGAGAGGGGGGGGTGAATCAGTTAGTGTAATTTATTAACCATTTCTCATTTTTAACTTTGAATCATTAATCTTAGTGGCAGTAAGTCTTTGCTATGAAATCCAGAGTTATAAACATAAAGCAGATATCATAAAGAATAGTAATCACACACAGCATTCATTCACAAGTATGAGACACAGTTTTTTCAAGAGGAAACCCAACCAGGGAAAAAACCTCGTCTTCTTAAGATGTTCAGCAAGCTCCAACTTCGTTACATCTCATCTTTTATGAGCACCAACTCATAGAGGCTACAACCT
>ML805679.1:0-74008 GCA_009831015.1 Picea engelmannii
AGTTGGAGCTAACCGAATGTCTATGATTGATGGTTTTTCAGGTTACAATCAGATCGCAGTGCATCAGGACGATAAAGAAAAAACTACTTTCACTACCCCTTGGGGTACTTTTATGTATGATAAAATGCCCTTTGGTTTGATGAATGCAGGGGCCACTTTTCAGTGAGCCATGGATATCGCTTTCATAGGTAAAAGAGATAAATCCATTGTTATCTATCTTGATGACCTGACCATCTTCTCCAAATCCGATGTAGAACATCTAACGCACCTTAAGCAAACCTTTGAGAAATGCCATAAATTTGGTTTGTCACTCAACCCTAAGAAATCTCATTTCTCAATGAAAGAAGGTAAACTCTTGGGCCATATGGTTTCTAAAGAGGGAATCAAAATCGATCCAAAAAGGGTTGAAGCAATATACACTATAATTTTTCCTATAAATGTAAAAGAAATTCAGTCTTTTTTAGGAAAAATAAATTTCTTGAGGAGATTCATCCCTAACTTCACTGAGATTGTAAAATTGATAACATATATGATAAAAAGGGACACCGAAGTGAGGTGGACCAGTGAAGCCAAAGCGTCATTTCAATGCATCAAGAAAGTAATAAGTGAAGCACTGGTCCTGGCAAGTCCAGATTACACGAAAGAGTTTTTGATTTTTTGTTTTTCTTCAGAACTTACTATTGGATCTGTGTTGTTATAGAAAGATGAGAAAAGTTTTGAACGACCTATTGCATTTTTTAGCAAAAGCCTTAGAGATGCTGAGTTGAAATATGATATATTGGATAAACATGCCTACACAATGGTGAAATCTCTCAAGGATTTCAGAAGTTACGTGTTGCATTCAAAGATCATCACTTATGTAACCTCTAGCTCTATTAAAGACATCCTGGTGCAACCAGACATCAATGGAAGAAGAGGCAGGTGGTTAGCTAAGATCCAGAAGTTTGACCTAGAATTCAAGCCAACTAAAATTATTAAAGGTCAAGGTTTAGCCAAATTTCTTTTCGAATCAAATTTAAAAGCGCTCAGGATAAATCGGCTACAAGAGGACGAGGGATTCCTAGAAATAGACGAGCTTGATATCACTGCACCTACAGGCGAAATCCAAGATAAGTTTTCTTCTTCATCCTGGTATCACATCATCGTCCATTACCTACTCATGCTTCAATGTCCTAGTGAGTTAACCCCGTCAAAAGCTAGGACACTAAATTTACATGATGTAAAATAATGTATCATATATGCTAAATTGGATTGGAAATACCCCTTTGGTTTCCTACTAAGGTGTTTAGTTGAGACTGAAACAGAAGGGGTTATAGATGAATTCCATGTCGGAGTATGTGGAGGACATCATGCTTGGCGAGAAAAAACATATAAAATCTTAAGATTCGGATACTACTGGCCCAAATTGTTCACAGAAGTGAACACTAAAGTTTGAAATTGTGTCCCATGCCAGTTGTTCATAGGAAAACAGAGGGTCCCATCTTTTCCCTTAATTCCAGTTAAAACCGAAGCTCCGTTTCAACAATGGGGACTTGATTTCATTGGAGAAATTCATCCACACTCCAGTGCGCAACACAAATGGATATTAACTGCTACTGATTATTTCACTAAGTGGGTAGAAGTTGTCCCCACGAGGAATTCAACTTATTCAGTAGTAATCTATTTTTTGGAAGATAATATCTTATCCAGATTTGGTTGTCCTCGAAAGATAGTCACTGACAACGCGCAAGCATTTAAGTCAATGGCCATGATAAATTTTTGCCAAAAATATAACATCGTACTAGGACACTCCACATCTTACTATCCACAAGGTAATGGTCTAGATGAATCATCCAACAAAAGCCTGATTACCATGATAACAAAGGTTTTGACTGGAAACAAAAAAGCATGGTATACCCATTTAAAATATGCTTTATGGGCCAACAGAATAAGTACTAAAAGGTCAATTGGGATTTCCCCTTTCCAGAGGGTATATGGAACTGATGTCGTTTTACCAATAAACCTTGCTCTGCCAATAATGAAACTTTGGCAGGATTCGAATGAACAACCCAATGACATTACTAGGAAGATAAACCAGCTAGTCGATGTTCAACAAAATAGGGCTGAAGTAAATGAAAGGTTGCAAGTATCAGGATAAAATGAAATCCTTATTCGATCAGAAAGAGAAATATAGATAATTCCTCCCTGGTGACTTTGTATTAAAATGGGAAGCTAGAAAAGAAGATGCTGGAAAACATGGCAAACTCTATCCAATCTGGTCTGGTCCATACAAAATTTCGGCCTTTGAAGGAAAAAATGTTTGGTTATTAGAAAACCTAGATGGATACATTCTTAGTGCCCCTATAAATGGGAGACATCTTAAACACTTCATGCAATAATGTGTTTCTAAATTATCATTGTACATATCGGTTTGTTTTCATGTTTTTTGTATAGATTCCAAAAATAAAAAAGTAAATAAAAATAATAATAATAATAATAAAATATGTATATAAAATAAAACAAATAAAAGTTTATTTCATGTCATTTCCTAAGGATTATAATGTTATGTTATTCGCAGGAAAAGTTTCTCACGAGACAATGGACTTGAGATACTGAAAGGTGACATGCGCAGGTATTCCTATCAAGTCTCTCACAATGAAAAAGGTAATGAACGAGTAATCTTTGGGCTGGCAATATAAAAGCTTATAAAGGTATGAAATCCCATTTTAAAATTTTGGATAAAATATCTAAGAAGTACGAATGAATAAATCATCGATTTATTTTTGTAAAACAAAAAAAATAAAAATCAACTCAATCAAAGAAGTTCTTAAAGTATTATAAAAAAAGGTGGGACTTAAGAGAAGGTTGTAAAGGCTAATTAATAAAATCTCTAAGAAAATCCATATGTACTACATTTTTTCTAAACCCCTTTACCCTCCTCCTTGGCCACAGTAAAGCCTTTTCCCACTTGATCATGGACGTCTGATCATGAAGTTTCCTGAGAACAGAGGAGTCTCGCCTTGGTCATGAAAACTCTCAAACAAACTTTCAAGAAGAGAGTAGGTTGTGTTTTTAGTTATTTGACTTTGGCTGGATCATAAACATGTCTAGGTTAATCCTAACCTTATTAGTTATCCTAACAGGAATAACTGATCGGTTTAGATTAAGGAAGTTCCCTAGACTAAAGGTCAAAAAGTTTCCATTAAGAAGTCCTTCGAAGCCCTTAATTGTTGAAGACAGGTAAGAAGATCGACCCAGAGAGATTTAAACAAGTTGACAGACTTTGATTATTTTTCAAACATATATCTTCTCGAGTGTATTGCATACTCATTGATTTCCCCCAATTCAAAAAATATATAAAATATTGAATACGGACAGATGGTGAAAGGAAATTCAATATTGATTTCCCCCATCTAGTTCAAAGAGATAAAGAAAGGAAATTCATGCTTATTGATTTCCCTCATCTCAACATTTAAATGATTGCAAAAAATGAAGTGGTTAAAGGAAATTCAATGTGGGAAGTCGGATAACTTCACCTGGGTACTGAACATGCTCGCTGGTAGTGAAGCAATATCCTCATATCTGATAAAAGCTATTATACATGAGTTAAAAGATACTCTGGTAATTTCTCTTCTTTTCAGCTGGATTTTATCATAAGTTTCTAAGATCTCCTTACTGGACACAACGTAAATACTTACCTTGATGCAAACAAAATCACGAGAAGCCTGATAAGATGGTTAATTTGGTTTTGATTATCTTACACAGATTTGAGGTCAGCTTCAGGATAAGAAATCTATTGAAAACCTAGCTCGGGATAGTCATACTTTTTGTTTTTGAAGAGTTTTCAAGGTTAACGTTGAGACCCTGATCTTGTTCAATCTTTCTCATTATGCGTCTCACAGAGTCAAATATTTTACTCCATTACCCAATGAAGGAACTCAGTCTACATGTTCTTCTTGTCCCATAAGGAGACGAGATCCCTAGATGGAACCTAATGTTGACATGAAGTTTAATTTTTTCCTATCTTTGAAAACTAAAGCTTCATCTTTTCCTAAGTCATGGAGCTTCCCTTAGTCCAAAAAAGGGAAATCAGAGCTTTCCATTCCTTTTAAGGTTTTCGAGATTCAGTTTTTCTCGAAGTATAATCTTCAACCATCTTATTTTCCCAGTGCTGAAATCCCAAAACTGTTTAGCTTATTCAAAAATTTTAAAAGGGAAAGAAATAAAGGTTACCTTTTTCGTCGCTTTCCACAAAGTTCTCTTTAAACTCGTAATTAATTAAGTTCCTAAACATAATTATCATTCCATTAATCTTTCACAATTTAGGTTTTTCCTTCTACCGAAACGCTTTCGAACTCTCAACCGTCAAACTCCCCCATCCTCAATTTTCCGAAAAAGTTAAAAGGATAATTACTTATTAAATTGGATTAATTAAATCCCTAATACGTGTCTTAGCGCCTCACTAACATCATCGCAATTTCACGATCTACGGATTGCTTATGACTTATCCCCTGATGCTAGGATCTCCAAAGTTTCAAAACGTGAAATCACGTTTTCCCGAAACAAGGTTTAAGATTAAGGCTAATTTGTTTTTAAAATAGGATTAGTGATAATTAAACCGCCTTTCGCATTTCAGGAATTGAGGAAGGCGATGATTCTTGAAACTCCAGTTCCGAACTTGCCGATATATAACAGCATTAATAGCGGATAAATGAATTTTTTTTTCACACGAAAGCATACCTCCAAGCATATATTTCCATTTAAAAGCATTAATTTTTCATTGTCTGCATCTGTACACTCGTTATAATGCGAAAATGAAGATTAATAAAGTCTTATATTTCGAGCTTCATAGTTATCCTTTACATTTGCAACAAGTCATGTTTACCTGGTTTTATACACACTTTCTTTGTAAACAGGCCTCTGATCCAGCACAGGTATCATGGAACCTAAGAAGGCACCCAAGAAAACCGAAGAGATTGCAGAAAGATCGAGTCTAGACAAAGATGTTATATTTGATACAACACTGCATGCCATTGATTCCATAAAATCCTAGAGGCAGATTTTTGAGACTCTGGATTATGAAATTAAAAATTTCCCGCATGACGTCGACAACAATATTTGAGATATAGCGGAGTTTGAACTCCAAAAAATAGCTACACAGCCATGGATTATGACTTATAAAGACATGATCACTTGGGCCTTAGAGCAAACTGATGTACAAATAAGGAGCATTATGGACAGCCGAGGGGTCGTTGTCGGCTCTTTCAGACTGAAACATTTACAAGTAATGTATAAATTATCTCCCAATCCCAAGTATGTTTATAATAGAGATTTCGTGAGTAATTTTCAAAGGAAAGAATGTTTTGAGTCAAACCAAACGTATCCTGACTTAATCAAGGATTGGTGGAGAAACGAGGGAAAATTCAGGGCTGACACCCATGGTATTTACACCATAGCCTCATTGAATGAGTATATGATTTATGTGGCGATGATGTTATGTAGAATTATCGGTAAGAAAAGTCCCACCCATTTCCCTACAGAATGGGTACCTCTTTTGCATGAGGCAGCTGAAAGTTATAGCTTCAATTGGGATAAGATTTTATTCGATAACATGGTGAAGGAGGTCATGGACTATCAGATTGGAAGATCATAATGTCGACCAATAGCCCTGTATATGTCGACATACATCATGGATTCTATATGATTCTCTACTCCTTTCCCTTTGATGAATTGGAGTTGGAATCCGACTTACACGGAGCCAATTCACGAATATCATTCTAAACTTTGGGAAGAAAACATCAACGACTTGTTCTATGAAATTTGTCATTTCGTGGTGATACCACTACATTAGATGTTGTACAGATGTGCCCCTCCCTGCATTTCAGAGTCGGTCACAAGAAACCTTAGGGCAGTTGTTGATTGGTTCATAGAGGAGAATTTTTCATACATCAGAGTTTTCAGGTGTTCAATCCCTCGACACACACTCCTAAAATTCCTCCCTGACAGACTGGTGTGCAGGGAGGTAGCTAATCAAATAGTAATAGGCAGAATTGAGATAGAACTAAAATCAGCCCAAAAGAAATCTTGGCTAGTTTTTCCTATTCAGATTGGGAAATTTTCATTTCTCAACTTAGGTCATTCCAAAGTTGAAGTGGCCACGCTAGAGGAGGTTAAATTGGTAAACCTCAAGCACAAGAAGAACAATCCTTACCAGTAAGTGGGAAAACACATGGCCAACTGTAATATGAAGGCTTATGAACACGAGAATTCCCCTTGTGACAACCTATTCAAAGGGACTAATACCTATGAAGAAGTGTTAGAAAGAGTACAGACACTGCCATCTGACTTGCAAGCTAGTTTTCAGACCTTTCAGAAACATAGATGGAGCGGTCTACCCAAAGTGCTACAAGGTGAAGCATTTACCCCTCCTTGGGAACAAGAAGATACTCCACTGGGTTTCGAACAAGAAACACAAGGTAAATTCAATCCTAAAGAATTTCCTCAGGAGACTGAAGGATCTTCACAAAATGAAGATGCCTTACAAATAGAAAATCCAGAGACGGAAGTAGAGAGGAGGCCCATGACACCTCTCGAGTCCAGTAAGTCCACTCCTCCTTCATCACTTGCTATTGATATCATTATACCTGAGGCTATGGGAGAAACCAGGTCTACAGAGATAGGAAGTCCCATAACTTTCTTAACTCCTTTACAATCCACCTTTGGACTCCCACAGGTGGGAGATATATATGTTGGTGACGTCACCCCTATTTCCAGAGATGAGATCCCTCCTTCCAATTATTTTTTTAGCAAGAAGAGGAAGGCTATTGTAAGGAAAGACATGCATATGATAGAATGAGGTATGGTGAAGAGGCATAGGGTCTTGATAGATGGCCAGAAACTGGAAGAGGAGGATTTCACTACAAAGGTAGCAGGCTCCATAGGAGCCATGGTAACAACAAACATTTTTACTATGGAGAACATGAGAACAAGGATAAAGAAGAGTAACCACATGATAGCTCAATTGTAGGATCAGTTGAAGAATGCTGAGAAAAACATTAGAGAAGAGGTGAATAAAATTTTGGAGCAGGCCAGAGCTGTTGAAAGGCAAGACATCCAGTCACTCAAAACTAGCCTGGATGAAATGAACTAGAGGATACAAGCAAGTTAGGTACATGTTACTCAACAAAGGGAGCTTGTTAAACAGTTACAGGCTAAGTTGAGTTTGACAGAAGGATGAGCCGTGGACTTAAAGGTTTTTCAAACCCTCTCGTTAGAAGCCCATACAAATATAGAAGCTGAATAACAACAATTGATCTCCAAAATAGAGATCATCCAACATTATTTTCAAGAGGTAAGAAAATCCCTTGATAACATTATTTCACTAGAAAAAGAGGCTAAATCAGCAAGGAATACCTTTTAGAAAGAAGTCGCATGTTCAGGGAATAGGGAGATGTCAAAAGGTTTAAAAATTTGTGTCGCATAACAGATAAGAGGAGACATTATGCTCAAGGCGTGGGAAACAAACGTAGTCGAAAATAAGAAGACGGTCAAAGAAATCAAAGATGACTGTGAGGGAATCTTTGATTCTTTGGATAAGAAAGCATTAGGATTTGAAAGAAATGACTTCTCTGGACTACTAGGGCAAATAAACATTGTGAAACAACATTTGGACTACAAAGAGAGCTTACAGGAGCTTCAGGCAGAAATTCCACAGTTGAGCGAAATCAATACCAACAAGATAGACAAATGGATGGTATAGCCTAATTTAAAGTTGCAAATGATCAGGTTCGTTGATAAAATATTTGAAGACCAGTTTCCAAAGGTGCAGAGAAAGTTTTATCTGTTTGAAACTAAGGATTTCCCGACACCACCCATAATTTTTGTTTGAAACTAAAGTTCCTCATGGAGCAAAGAGTACCCTGGCGAAGCTAGATCCTTGGAATGCAATTGGTGGATCAACTGCAAACTTTTGGGATCTTGTAGCCATTCTTGGCAAATGACTTGGAGCCAATTTGGTACAATGAATGAAAGAGAAAAAAGGGATCCTTCATCTTCATATTTTAGGGAAAGTGAATCCGCAACCACATTGTCTTTGCCTTTCTTATAAATGATCTCATAATCATATCCAAAGAGTTTCGTCACCCATTTTTGTTGTTCTGGGGAGGAAATGCATTGTTCCAGAAAATACTTGAGGATTTGATGGTCTCTCTTAATTTGGAAACGTTTCCCCAATAGATAAGGATGCCACAGATCCACAACATGGAGAATAACCAACATTTCCTTTTCATATATGGATTTTCCCAGATTTATTTCAAATAGTTGGTTGTTGGTAAAGGCCAAAGGTCGACCCTCTTGCATAAGGACAATACCAATTCCTTTCCCCAAGGCATCACATTCCAACACAAAGTTCTTTGTGAAATCGAGAAGGGTGAGGACTAGAGTGGTGCACATGGCCATATTCAAGGGATGAAAAGCTTGAGCAGTGGATGGAGTCCAAGTGAAAGAGTTCTTTTTGAGGAGAGCAGTGAGAGGTGCTGCAATCTTCCCATAATTCTTAACAAATTGTGATAATACCCTATTAAGACTAGAAATCCACGCAATCTCTTAATAGTCTTTGGGTGAGGCCATTCCTGCATAGCTTCAATCATTTTAGGATCCACCCTGATGCCATCTTTGCCAACCAGATGACCCAAGTATTCTACTTCTGAGGCACCAAAAGCACATTTAGACTATTTCAGGAAAAGTTGGTGCTAAGAGAGTAGATGGAGAAATCGATCCACATGAGCAAGATGGTCTGTCCAGGTTTTTCTATAGATGAGGATATCATCAAAGAAAACTAAGACAAAATGGCAAAGAAAAGGACAGAAGACATGATTCATAAGGCTTTGGAAGGTGGAGGAGGCATTACACAAGCCAAAGGGCATGAACAAAAACTCATAGTGTCCCTCATGAGTTCTAAAGGTAGTCTTGGTATTGTTTTCCTCTTTCATACGTATCTGGTGGTAGCCCGAATGAAGATCTAGTTTAGTGAAGAATTGGGCACCACTCAATTCATCCAGGAGGTCATTAATGACAGGAATGGGGAATTTGTCTTTGATGGTAAGTTTTTTAAGGGCATGAAAGTCATGACACATTCACCAATAACCTTATTTCTTCTGGACCATGACCACATGAGACGAGTAGGGGCTCGTACTAGGGCAGATAACTCCTGCATTAAGGAGTTCTTGGACCATTTTCTCAATTTCATTTTTTTGGGAAAAGGGGTGACGATACAGATGGATATTGGGAGGAAGGATTCTGGGTACAAGGGGAATGGAATGATCATGAACACCATAGGAAGAAGATAGGCCTTGGGGAGTGGAAAATACCAATTGATGTTTAGAAAGGATGGCTTGGAGGTCTTGCGGTACTGAGGGTGTCTTTGTTGCTTGTATGGCATGGAGTTGGGCGATAACACTAGAATGACCCTTTTTGAGAATATTTTCCATGTGATGGGAACTAATGATCTTAGGTGAACTAACGGTGATGCCTTGGAAATTATATTGGTGGCCCTCTTGGTTGAATTGCATGGTTAAGTCTTTAAAATCCATGAGAATCAGACCCAAATTCCTTAGCTAGTTTGCACCCAGCACAATGTCACAACCTCCCATGTCGATAGCAAACATATGGGATTTTAGGTGGTAGTCACCAATTTGGAGACACGCATTTTCACAACGCCCTCCACATTTCATGGAACCACCATTGGCAATCATGATTTGGAAATTATTGAAGGCATGGATGTAGCAATGAGTTTCTTGTGCAATTCGCGAATGAACAAAATTATGGGTGTTGCCACTGTCAACCAGAATGATGACCTTCTGATGCTTGATGTAATAAATTAGAGGGTTTGGGGAGTGGAGAATCCAGTGAGAACATTGAAGGAAATGACCAGTTCTGCTTTGGGAGGTTCTGAGGGAGGGGTTATGTCAGTGGATTCAGGTGACTCTGACACAGAGGGAGTTTCTTCATCTTCTTCTGAAATATCCTTGGAGATGGCCATAAAAATATTTTTTTCTTTACACTTGTGGCCCAGGAAATATTTGTCATCACAGTTATAACAAAGGCCTTTGAGTTGGCGTTCAGCCATTTCAGCGTTGGTCAATTTTTGGATCTTTAGTGGAGCAGAGGGAGTAGTGGGATTTATTGGTTTAGGGCGAGGGATAAAGGAGGGTTTGCAATTTTGAGAAGATATAACCTGTTGTGATTCTTTATCTCTTTTGGTAGCCTCCACCCAAATTTCAAGCTGATCCATGAGGACATGGGCCCAAATTTCATCCATGCGGCCCCTGATAAAACACTCTCAGAAAAAGGCATCAGACATGCCCTCTGTTCTAAAAGCCAAGCACTCAAAGGCAGCTATAAAGTCTTCCATGGTTCCTAATTGTTTCATCTTTTTCAAACGATCCAAATGGTTGGTGTCAGTGTCAAAGTATTCATAAATCTCTGCCACAAAGTGTGTCCAAGAAATATACCCTTGACGAGAAGTTTTTCTCCATTTCCACCATTGCTAACATTCTTGATCTAGATGGAGAACACCATACCTGAGTTTGGCCAAGTCATATATAATTCCATATAAAGAGAAGTAATGTTCCATTTGGGTTACCCAACCAGTGGGGTACAATCCATCAAATTTGGTTACATCCACCTGTGGGAGGCGTAGGTCACGTTGAAAGTGATGGTTCTGAAAGGTATGGGAATGAGAGGAATGATCACCTTCAGTATGTGGAGGTGAGGAAGAGGAAGGGTTATCTGTAGGGATATGCATTTTGGTGCAGAGAGCTGAAAAGAATGATTCAAGCTGGGTGGTGAGGTCTTGTTTGATTTCCCCCATTGAGGACTGCATGGTTGTATTGATGGCGACAACATTGGCACTGAGTTGTTTCACTTCTTATTGGGTCTCAATGAGACCAGATTGCAAGGTGTTGAAGTGAGCTTCCAAGTCTTGGCTATGAGTATGGGCCATGAGGATGAGGAAAATGAAAAGGAGTGGGCAGGGTAAAACATTTTGGCCAAAAAAATGATATGGATGAATGTGATAAGGGTGTAGATATGAATCCAATGGAATAGGTCTCAAATAATGGTGAAAAAATTTATAGACTTCTTTATTTATTTATTTACAGAGTTATACACTGGTCTAAAGAATACTGCAGAGAGGAAATGCCCAAATGCTTAACCAGAAAGAAATGTGTATTTACTTGGCAACCCGAACACAGTTGTGCGACAATAGATCTTGTCTATTTTAATTTGTTTATGTTTTTGTTCCCCAAGGGTTAGGTATTCAAGGGTTCTACAGACAAGGGTTTGCCTTGTGCTATAACTCTCTGATATACGTGTGGGGTCCAACAGTAGTACTTGGCCCAATATTTCAGGGCACTAACTAAGGAGGATAGACTGTACCCTTAGCCGTACTACCCAACTACCCAGGTACTAGAGAGTATCTTCCTGAGTGTTGTTCTCGGTGACACTATAGCAGTCAAGTGGTCGATCGATTTATCTAAAGAGGGCTTCAGGTAATCTAGGCCGACCTATACACAGGTGATGTCTGATGCGCTACCACTCGAAGGGGTACCAACAGGGGTTACAAGGGTGGCCAACAGATGTGCGCTTAAGTACCACTTGTATTTCCTGCATGTATGAATCCCTCAACCGAGGGTTTATGCGCATAAAGACGGATCTCTGTGGCTTAAAGAAGCAGGAATAGGTCTCTACCCTGAAAAAAAAATTTAACCCACACTTTCTACCGAGGAAAGTGCTCTGATACCACTTGTAATATACCAGATATAAAATGTATGCAGAACTGAAATAAAATGCTAGTAATGGCAGAATAACAACAATATAACCAGAACATTCACGACAATAACATTGAAATGATATAAGAATAACAACATAAATAACACTTTGAATCTGAAAGCAATGTTCACAGGCCTCTTCGAGGGGGCAACCTCTAGTTGAGCAGAGCTCTATTACAATAATTCCCAAGCTAGGGTTATCATACTCTTGACTCCTATTTATACTAAAAAGAAGCATCTAGAGAAAGATCCTTCTAGAAGTGGAATCTTCTATTAGGCCTTCTTACATCTGCCTTATTCTATTTTATTGAAAGGCCTTATTAATATTGACCTTTAGTACATTCGAATATATTGTTCTACCTATGTGCGGGTTAGGAACCTAACAAAATTCAGCTAAACAGTGAATTATCGTTTGAAAACGCATACTATTGAAATGATAGATAAACAAAAGTTAATCATGCAACGGTTAAGGTTGCGGTTTTGTAACTATTTTTCTCCAGAAAAGTAGGAGATTGCTAACTATCAAGTATTGATGACCTTGTATAAATACAAGGAGCAAAGACTAATAGAGGGATTTTTGATCTCTCTAAAAAAAATCATTTTTGACGAAGTAATTTTGAAGAGACTATAAATTAATAGAAATGTAGATTGAAGATTCCAGATCTTGTCACTTCTGAGTTATGTGTTTCCGTGTCATCTCATATTTCTTTCATATGTTTAATTGATGAATTCTTTGATGCTATTTAGTAAAACCTCTATTGTGAAAATTATTATTCGTGTTAATTAAATCATTTACACTTTTTCCTCTGTATCCATTATCAACAGATACAAGACCTATAGATGTTTATATTTCAACATCATATGCTTCATTAATATTTTTCTCTTTTCGTAGTTTTATGTTACTATGTGAGATTCCTCTGAAATTGATGCCTCACTTTGCTAATAGATTTATGTTTTTCTTCATATCATGCATGTTTCTTTTCTTTAAAATTTAATTTAGATACAAGAAAATGCCTACAATTTAGTCATCCTATTTATTTGGGTGTTGACATCATTCTCGTTACATTGTGGAATAGAGATAACAAGCCTAAAAAAAAAACGCAAGAACCTTATCTTTTTTACTCTTACCCTTCATGAAAGTTCCAGTTGTAAGGCAGCCTAATATCGAGCTCAACCTTTTAGATAAAACCATCATCGCTCTAAATTTATTTAACACTATCCTACAAACAACAAATAACCAGGTTGAGTTAGAATGTTCATGGGCAACAATTGAGAGAGATATCAATATCCATGAAAACTGGGAATTTCGACAGAGACAGTTGAGGAACCAACTATAGCCCTCATATTTTTATCATATCTTTTCCTATCGTCGGCTGCCTCTATCTTTTCATATGCCTTAAAAGTATACTTTAGAGCCTTAAAGTATAAACTCAGGAACAACAATCCTTACATAAGATGTGAATCAATTATACATAAATACAATGCACGAAGAATGTTATATCAACCCAACTGCAGATGGCATTCTAAGTTGGAGGAGTATTAGTTCTTGTTCTTCAGACTTTGATACATGGATAGAAAAATGGCAACAATGACTACATGAATTATCTACCGGGAGGTGCGCTAGAATGACACACGTGCTGATATGGTTTGGTATAGAGGTAAGAAAACCTCCTACTTTTTATGGCTTGAATGATAAGAAGAATTTTTACTAAAGTATGAGGTAGAAATTATGAAAAATCAAATATTATCAGCATTAGACATTGCTTTAAAATCTACGCCTACAAGATGGTGGGGTACACACAAGGCAAAGATCAACAATTGATTTCAATGCAAAAGGTTATTGTGCATTAGATTCAATGTAAAACAGGAACATAGATATGAGTAGAAATATGAGGGATTTGGACAACCTAAAAAACATGTAGAGAATTTCATGGTTCAATGGATATTAGTACCACTAGAAGAATGGCCACACCATTTTATTCACACACTAGAAGGAATTATGAAGAGCTGGTACAAAGAACATGAACATCGCAGAGAAACTGCTAACTAGGAAGAGATACAATAGAACTATGTAGTTACATTTTCCTTTGAGCATGACAGTCTAGAGATTGATACAACACTGAAAGTGGCAAGAGATAGTATATTTAAATAACTAGAGTTTGAAATAGTCCCAACATATCAGAAGCAGGATAGAAAGACAGTTAAATAATTTCTACATTGTTATCATGTCACAGAAGTAGAAGAACCAACAAAATATAATCCACACAACATATAGATTCCAAAAGTGGAAGGTGAAATGGAAGTAGAAATCCCCAAGATGGATTCAAAATATTATGTTGCACCATTAAATATCAATAAGGTCAACATTGGAACTACAGAAAACCCAAATATGACTAGTATTGGAGATTATTGGGATAATCAGATAGTAGAGAGGATCACAAAATTATTGTGTGAGTACAATGACTGATTCCCAGAAACATTATCAGAGATGAAAGGGTTAGCATGAGATCTAGGAGAGATGAAGATCTCATTGAAGCCAAAAGAAATACCTATTAGACAGAGGCCGTACAGATTGAATCCAATATACAAAGAGAAGGTGAAGATAAGAATTGACAAGATGCTAGAAGTTGGTGTTATAGAACTTGTACAAGAGTT
Organism: Picea engelmannii; assembly: GCA_009831015.1. NCBI lineage: Eukaryota > Viridiplantae > Streptophyta > Pinopsida > Pinales > Pinaceae > Picea > Picea engelmannii. Next base: position 14,463 of record ML805679.1, read on the forward strand.
AGAATGGATCAATCCTATGGTGGTGCAAAAAAACAAGCAAGGAGGGATCAATATTTGTGTATATTTGAGAAAATTTAATGACACTTACCTACATGATCCTTTTCCTACCCCATTTACAGACAAAGTTTTGGAGAATGTAGGGGGTCAAGAAGCTTATTTGTTTATAGATGGATTTTGAGGTTATCATCAGATTAGGATCGTGCCAGAAGATAGTCACAAGAAAACATTTTATACAGAGTGGGGATCATTTTAGTATACAATTATTCCATTTGGATTGAAGAATAAACCATATTTTCAACGGTAGTAGTAGCAACTTTTAAGGAATTTATTCATAAATTTTTGGAGGTTTATTTAGATGATTGGACAGTGTTTAGCTTGTTGAAGGATCATGTTCAAGTACTAAGGCTGATGTTAGATAGATGTAGACAATGTCAGATATAATTTAACATTAATAAATGTATTTTCAGCGCACCTTTTGGGATTTTGTTAGGACATGTGGTGTGTAAAAAAGATCTACTAGTTGATCCTACCAAAAAGTTGTCATAGTTAACTTACCACTAGTAAAGTCAGTGCACCAGTTGAAAAGTACATTGGGCCATACAAGATATTATAGGAAGTTTATAAGAGGATATGCATAGATTACTGCACCAATGGAGAAGTTGTTGAAGAAGGATACTAAGTACCAGTGGAACGATGAATTCCAGAAGAGTTTGGACATTTTAAAGGAAAATATGGTTATTGCACCAATTCTGGTTTTCCTAGATTGGTTAAAGGAATTTCATGTGCATGTGGATGCATATACAATTTCATTAGGAGAAGTATTAACCTAGCCATGAGAAGGTGACATAGAAAACCTTATTGCTTTTGCAAATAGGAAGCTATCATATTCAGAGAAGAACTAAAATGCTATAGAAAGAGATGGTCTAGCTATGGTTTATGCTTTGCAGAAATACAGACACTACTTATTGGGACAACACATTAAGATGTTTACATATCATTCGGCTATGAGATACTTAGTTAATAGGCTAGTGTTGGGGGGAAGGATATGTATATGGATATTATTATTTCAGGAATTTGACTTTGAAGTTGTGGTGAAGCTTGGAATATTGAATGAAGAACCGGATCACTTGTCCAGGATAACAAATGGAGAAGAGCCCAGTAACTTGGAAGATAACTTTCCCAATGAACAATTGTTTTTAGTACAAATAGACAATGAATATTTTTCTGACATTATTGAGTTTTTGAGTACAAGATTTGCACCAAGGGAATTCACTATTGCGCAGAAGAAAAATTTGGCAGTCAGAGTTGCAGATTATTAGTTGATTGTAGGTCATTTATACAAGCTTGGAGCAGATAACATATTAAGAATATGTGTGATGGAGCATGAAAGACCCATTATTTTGGAAAAGGATCATGAAGGGATTGCAAGAGGAAATTACGCAGTAAAAGCTACTACATAGAAGGTATTGCATGTAGGATTATGGTGGCCAACAATTCATAAGGATTCAAAGGAATATGATCATAAGTGTGATGTTTTTCAAAGAGTTGGGAAGCCATCCAAAAGGGATGATATTCCACTGAGACCACAAGTTAATTTACAAGTGTTCGATAAATGGGAAATATATTTTGTAGGTCCAGTTAATCCACTAGTAATAAGATCATGAGCCATATATATTATTACAACAACATAATACTTGACTGGATGGGCTAAGGCAACACCAGTCAAGGATTGCATCACAAAGACTGCAACACACTTTTTATTTGAGAATATAGTGACAAGGTTTATATGACCACGTATATTTATGAGTGATCAGGGGACTGACTTCATCAATAGTAAAATTGAAGCAATGCTTGAAGAATTTGAGATACACCACCAGAATATTACTCCTTAACATCCTCAAGAAAATGGAGCAATGGTAGCCTTCAACAAGATTTTGGAGAATGCCTTGACAAAGATTTGTAATGTGAACAGAGATGATTGGGATTTGAAAGTACCAACAGTAATTTGGGCTTATAGGAATACCTATATGAATATAATAGGGAAGACACCCTTTATATTGGTGTATGGATAGGAGGTAGTATTTCCCTTAGATTATTTGATACCAATTATGTGCATAGAAAAAATCACAAATATGAAAAAAAGAGGCGCATCGCAGGAAATATTGGCTCAACTGATGGAATTGGAAGAGGATAGAATCATAGTACAATTTCATCAAGAGGTACATAAATCAAAATATAAAGTATTGCATGACAAAAATATAAAGAAAAATAATTTTAAGGTAGGAGATCTAATTCTCCTCTATGACAATAAGTATTCGTAGCACCCAGGGAAACTCATAATGCATTGGCTAGGGCCATATTAGATAAAGTCTGTCACAAATGGAGGTGATGTACATATGAAAGACTTAGTAGGTAAGGAAATTCAAGGAGGGGTGAATGGTAGTTGACTGAAATTGTATAAGGACAATTGACCCACTGACTCTCAATAGTTGCAGCGCAACAAGTAGAATTGTACCTATTGTAAATAGTAGGAGTTAAAAGAAGAAAAAGGAAGACACAAGTAGAAAAATGAAGAAAAATATAAAAATAATTAGTGATACATAGATAGTTGGGAATGAAAGCGTGAAAAAGGAAGTAGATTGGTGCTATATGATTCAAAAGACTACACACAGGAAAATTAGATACTGCGTGACATAACCAAGAAATAACCAGAAAACTGAAAAACAAGTTAGAACACTAATGACAGGGTTTATAAAATGGAAAAGAGAGGACAAGTTCGACACTTAATTTTCTTTTAGAAACAGAGCATTTGAGAGTGCGAGAAAGGGGTGATTGAGAGAGAAGGAAATTCAATCAATTGTTTGCAAGGATATTTACATGGCACCCTCAAAGGTTGGCACTCTCGACCAATTTGTACGAGTGACCCGACAATTAGGAAGAAATAAGGAAATAATGGAAGAACCAGAAAGTTTTATGGATTTGGAGGATGTTATGACATTAAAAACCAAATCTATCAGTACCACTAGGATAGAGGAAGAAATATCAATTTCATAATAGGTGCAAGTGGGTCAGAGCATGGAAAACCCGAATGACAACGCAAACCCTAGTTCTGAAAACCCTGCAGAAATTGAGGAAACAAAAAAACAGAAGAAGAAAGTCATCGCAAAGGATGTCCTGGTAGAAGATACTATAATCCAACATGAAATAGAGGGAGAAGAAGAAGAATAACCCGAGGATGAAGTTGTAGAATAAAACCTACCCGCGGGTCAGAAAAGGAAAGCACTAGGTGTGGTAGAAATCACTTTACCTTATCTACTAGACACTGTAGTTGCAGTGGAAGGCATGCTAGGGAAGGTGTCAAAGATAAAATATTAAGATCATGATGTAATAGACACAAGGAAGTTTCTTGAATTCATGCAGGAAGTGTACCTGGAGAATAGGAGGGAGGTAGGACCATTAGGGAAACCTATTTTGGAGCCTGCACAGTGGATCATGGGTCTTTACAATTCGGGCATTATGAATATTTTGGACATACCACATTTTGGGCATGGTAAAAATGTAGGCCTTTGTGTGAAGAAACTTCTATCCAGGGTACATGGAGGTATCCTGTGGATGGACAGGATGGTCCCCATAGATGTGGGTCTCATAGCCAATATTACAGGGTTTCCTACCAGTGGTGTAAATCCAGAAGACTATTTGGACAACAAATTTAGGGATAAAGAAATTGCAGAGGAAGTTAAAGTGAAGTTCATAAAAATAGAGGAACTACAGGTATAATAATAAAGGACATCAACGAGACCCCGGGGGGTAGATCAATTGGCATGTGTCGTGATACGACATGTTATGTTATATGAGGTTCCGAGTTCAAATCCCCCCAACTTACCCATGCCTGTGGAAGGGGCATACATACGACACCTCGAGGTTATAGTGGTAGCGTTCAGAATCAACCCCGTGTCACGCGAGTACGAGACCGACCTAGTTGTCGATTCCGCTAGATACAAAAAATAAATAAATAAAGGAAATCAATGAACTTATGACAAAGTTTGTTACAAATTTGATGGCTTGCAAGATTTTTAGGAAGTGCAGAAAGGAAGAATCCCCAACAGGAGTTATAGAAATGGAAACGCAATGCACAAAGGCTGTAGTATTCAACTGGACGCCATATTTGTTGAAACCAATTTTTAATAGTTTGCATGGATTCACAGGATAATGGAACATAATTACATTACTCCCAGTTGTTAATACTGATAGCATTGGTGGGCTGGAAGGAGCCCAAATTTTTAGTCTTTTTGGATAGAAGTGGGAAATGTTGCACGATGTGGTATACAAATATATGGAAAGAAAATGACTCTAAGAATCAACAGGAGAAAAATGCAATATTTTCCATGTTCTTGGAAGACATGCAGCAGAAGATAACTAATGTTTGGAGGATCCCAGTCAAAGTAGTTAAAGAAAATGAAGGGATTGTCAATTTCAAGGACTCAATACACCATTTGTGGATTTAGGCCAGAAGGGATCCAAAGAAGAAGTGGCTGGAAATGAGATATTGTACATCACGCGAGGAAGTAGACTGGATCGTGAAGGATTGGCCTATGTAGTGGATCAATCATAATTAGGAACATCAAAGAAGACAAGTAGTCCAACAGATAATACAAGGAAGGTTGTAGAGCACGATCAAGCTTCAGGAAGTGGTGCAGCAAGAAAGAAGCTAAGGAAGAAAGATAATGTTTCAAGGAAAGAAGTAATGGGGGATGGAGACAAGGGAGATAACTCTCGTCCAAAGGGAGTACAGGATGAGGAAGAAGAGAAAAAGAAAACTGAGGCACATACATCAACCCCACTGAAGAAGAGGACTGGAACATAGGAGGCATGAATAAAAATGAAAATGAAGTATCACAAGAACCCTCTAGTACTTACTATTGCAGAAGATGATGCATAGTTTGTCGTAGACAAAGTCTAGGATAGAGGGAAAAATGCACTACTTGTAGCAGATGCATATCGAGAGGTGTTTATGGAAAATCTAGAAGAATTTCATGACATTGTACATAGGTTGCAACTAAATAAAATGCATCATCCAACAATGCAGCAGAAAGGAAAAGTACAGGAGGCACCAACGTAGAGAGAACAAGGAGAGATAGTGAAGAAAGTAGTCATGAGTAGTGATAGGTTTAAGGTCACAATAGAGATGTTGGAGGTGGATGAAAACACAATACATGAACCAATGAAATATGTGTAGCATCTAGATTTTGTTTTGGAAAACATACCCACAAAATCATTATATGGACAACAAGCGAGTGTGATCCTGGAAGTACAATATAGAGCTAGGGCGAATGCCACCAACCTAGCGCTCAACTGCGAGGTGAAGGATATTTTGCAAGTGACATGTGAGAATATCATGTTGGAGGAGGAAGAGGAGAAGAAGCGTGAGGATAACTTAGAGAATAATCTTGAAAACATATACAGGAGCATACCAAACTGGACGCAGGAACATGAGGTTACAACAAAAGAGAATATATAGAAGATTGTGCAGGAAATGGAGAAATACAAAAAAGAGATCATGAAATTAACAGAGAAATTAACTCTAAGCACACCTCTATAAGTATGGGATAAGAGAGATCAGGATGTTATTGTGCACATAGAGCGTGTAGCACATGAGGTTAAAGAAGTGGAAAAATTGTATGACAAGACGGTGCATATTTCGATTGGCCTGGAAGAGGATGAGAAGATCCAGTAACTGGAGAAGAGAGCGGAAAAACTGAAAATTTCAGTTCAGGAATTGAAGAAGAGGAAAAATACCATGGACATATCCCTGAGATTGAAGATCGTGTAGGAGATGAAAAAATTGTAGGAAGAAGTAAAGACTGTGCAAGAGGAGAAACAAGAAAGGTAGGCTCAGTTGGAGCCATTTCAAAAATAGGCCAAAGGAATGATAGAGGAACTACAAGCGAAGAAATCCATCTTAGAACAGGTGCATGTAGAAAGTAGTGAAGTGTTGACAGAACACATGACAACACAGGTTTTGGAGACACTCGCAGGAAAGAGCGCACAGACCAAGGAGAAAGCGATAGAATTAGAAAAGAAGTTTCATGCTCTAGAGGTAGCGCTACTGTCATCACTGAAATTTCATCCGCAAATGGTTACAGGAATCCAACATCTCCAAACAACTATTAGTTCACCCATGGACCAAAAATGCATTTCCAAAAGGCCCAAAACTATACAATCAACAATAAAATCAGCATGTGCTAAGACTACACAGGGAGTGCATGCACATGCGCCATTCAGAAACATAGGAAAAAGTGCACATGAGCACGATGCACGACTGTGGACACAAAAAACCGCGCATCCCTCAAAACTATGCATTTATGATATTGGTCGGCCTCCCACCCACTTCTGGTTCATCTTCCAAGTCGATTTGACATCCAAATCTCGGCTGAATCTGGATGGGTGGATGGTCAAATACCTAAGGGTGCCCTAAATGGCCCCTTGTTCACACTAAAAGTTGGTTGAATAATGCCTCAAATTTATTCTATAAAAGGAAGCCATGGGTGCACTACATTTTCAAGGAATTCATTTGTATTGTTATGCTGTTGATATTCTCTTGGAGGATCCTCTTTCCTCATCAAGAGTATGCTAGCACCATTGCACTTAGCCATTTATATCATCTCTAGAATGAATGTGCTTTGGATTCTCTTCACCATTTCATTCTAGTTCCTCATTTGTAAGAAGAGCTCAATATTTGGGGGTCCAAGAGCCCTCCCTTGGAGGAAGAGGGGACCCAAAGTCTCCCTTTCTCTTCGGTGTTTTCTTTCCACTAATACAATCCTTTCCATTGGTGGCATGAGTCTTGTTTTTTTCTTGTTCTTATGTTCTTATGCACTATAGTTTAATTGTTTTTATCATTCTTAGTTTAATTCTTTGCTTATCTTTTATGCTTTATCTTTCTAACACTTTCTTTTACTGTTGTCTTTCCTAGATGACCCAACTAGGCTTGTAAGCACCATTATTTTTCTCATTTAGGTGAAAAAAGAGCAAAATAATGGTGCCAATCTGTTGCACCTCTTTTGTCACCTAAACGAGCAAAATAATGGTGCTTATAAGCCCAGTTGGGTCAGCTAGGAAAGACAACATTAATTTAGGAAAGGGTTAGAAAGATAAAGCATAAAATATAAGAAAAGAAATAAACTAAGAATGATAAAAACAATTAAACTATAGTGCATAAGAACATAAGAACAAGGAACAAACAAGACTCATGCCACCAATGGAAAGGATTGTATTAGTGGAAAGAAAACATTGAAGAAAAAGGGAGACTTTGGGTACCCTCTTCCTCCGAGGGTGGGCTCTTGGACCCCCAAATATTGAGCTCTTCTTACAAATGAGGAACTAGAATGAAATGGTGAAGAGAATCCAAAGCACATTCATTCTAGAGGTCATATGAATTGCTAAGTGCAATGGTGCTAGCATACTCTTGATGAGGAAATAGGATCCTCAAAAAGAATATTAGCAGCATAACAATACAAATGAATTCCTTGAAAATGTAGTGCACCCATGGCTTCCTTTTATAGCATAACTTTGAGGCATTATTCAACCAGCTTTTAGTGTGAACAAGGGGCCATTTAGGGCACCCTTAGGTCCTTGACCAGCCACCCAGCCAGATTCAGCCGAGATTTGGATGTCAAATCGACTTGGAAGCTAAACCAAAAGTGGGTGGGAGGCCGACCAATATCATAAATGCATCATTTTGAGGGATGCATGATTTTTTGTGTCCACAGTCGCGCATCGTGTGCATGTGCACTTTTTCCTGTGTTTCTGAATGGCGCATGTGCACATGCTCCCTGTGTAGTCTTAGCAGATGTTGATTTTATTGCTGATTGTATAGTTTTCGGCCTTTTGGAAATTCATTTTTGGTCCATGGGTGAACTAATAGCTGTTTGGAGATATTGGATTCCTATAACCGTTTGCGGATGAAATCTCAGTGATAAAAAATTCCCCCTGATGTGTGAGGTTAGGAGCATACGTATAACCAAAATACATCAATGTTTATTCTACTGATAGTACCTGTGTAAGAAAGAGCACTATGAAGATTATAAAGAGCGATCCATTGGAAGGAGAGGGGGACCTGTAGGACCCAATCTTTTCCCAGGGTGTGGAAAAAATAAAACTGTGTACAAACGAGGCGAGCATGCCCCATGATCGTGTCATGTAACTCAAAATTCAGTGATTGAATATGTTGTGGACATAGATCACTACAGTTCCCTCCGGGGCAGTTTGATAATAACAGCGAACAATTCTGATGGTGAACAAGCTCTAAAAAAAGAAGTAAGGACACCTGTGGGAAGTGTCAATAAATGTGCAGAAATTGATAGTCTGTCAAATTTTTAGAGGTCTTCAGCTAAGACAAAACAACTGCAATAGTCGCAAATTAAGACCCACCATAACATGAGATAGTGTTGAATTTGAATGTTAAGGGCGTCAACGACAACAAAGAACAATGGTGGTTTTCCTTTTGTCGTCCGAGACTCCTCATTGTAAAGGTAATGAGAGTCAAGATACGATCGCCCTTCTAGAAACTGTCCTGATGTCGACAAAAAGGGAGACACGACATCGCGAAGTGGAGGGCTTCACAGAATCCACTTGGATAAAATCATGAACTGATGAGTAACATGGACAAAGTCTATTAGTAGTGAGACTCAAGATTGTCATTGGTTAGGGAGATATGTAAAGTGGCAGCAGGCATGAAACTGAATCTAGTGTCAGGGGGACAACTAGATGATGGTAAATTGTGCTAGAGGCGTGACAAAATGGATAAACACATAGATCAAAAGGTGTATGGGCTGTAGGATACTCGTGGTTTATGGATAATTTCATTGATGTCGGGAAGTGAAAAATGCCCCAACCAAGGGAGACAAGGGTTACTTTTTCGGGGAAAGGTTGGTCGCTAAAGGCGACAACAAAAAGTTATGAAAATGTGGAAAAAGTGTTTGTACAATTACCAAAAGAATAAAAAATAAGTTGGGATAACTATGTAGATACAGAAACGGGTGCCCTAGTGTAAGATGACTTGGCCTGATGAGGGCGCAAGTTGCTTGAAAAACAAGTGGAGGGTGGGGGTCCCATAGGATGTATTAGGGAAATGTATGAAGGATAATCTACAGATGGGCAAACTGATGGTGGGTGAAATGGATGGTTAATGATACTATGGAGGTACAGTCAAAACTAGAACCATGATGAAGTAATCCAGGAGTCCATTGGGTAGGCTAGAAAAATGAGGAGAAGGGGTCTGTGGCTAGTTCTCGACGATGCATAAGACTATCGAGACTCCCATCCCTAAAGGTTGAAAACAACAAGAGTGTCAAAGTGTTAAGGGGACTATGAATGGGACAACTCATGTGGGGGAGAGTGCTATTGGGTGTCAGTACTGAAATGCAGTGGAGGTGAAACTACTTCAGAGCTGGATATAGGGATCCTAGAGGCAAAGATCGGAGGGTGTGACTGGGATATGAATTTTGATATTCATACAGAATGACTACATGCTAGTGTCGATAATATACCTGGAAGGATACCACTGATGTGTAATGATCAAGTACCTGCACACATGAAAACCGAATACCCGACATGAACAATATCTGAAGAAAAAGATCATATAACAATTATTCAATAATATGTGAATGTAAGGATGTGTACCTGAGCGTTAGATGAGAACAATGCCCCCCAGGGGCTAAGGATGGAAAGTGGCCCAGGGAAGGGAATGGTGTAGGTGACAATGTAGAGGGGGTATCATAAGGAGGTTGTGATGGTTCACTCGACATAAACCAAATATCGAGATATTGTGGGTTGAAAATGGTATTCGGGTGTAGAATTTCCGTGGGGAAATGAATTGGAGAATTGGGGGTAAATCCTAATTTGAATCATCTAGGAACCATGGGGGGGTAGGGAGTGCCTCAGGTTCCGGTGAAAAGATATGAACCATATCAAGTGATGGGGTAAGGGTACTCACTGGTTTTGTTGGAGGAGGGGGTGTACGATTTTGAATATGGGCCAGTTGGCGATGCATATATTCAATGATCATAGGACATTGATATGTGAAATGATCAAGTGATTCACATAGAGAGAAAGGACATCTCATACGTTCATTGACTGAGGTCATGACATAATGGATGTCGGTGACATGTGTTGGGGTGGTTTCTTGCTTAATGTCTCTGGCATACGGATGTTAGCATATGTTGGAACTGAGGTAACATTGGACAATGGTGTGTGTAATGGCCATATTCTTAATAGATGGCGCATGCGAATTTGGTTCGCAGTCCTTTGCTACTTGTGTTCTAGGAGATAGTGGTAGTGCTGGAGGAAGTGACTAGTGGTGGTGGTGCTCGAGGGAGTTGAATGAGATTATGTAACTCAGGAAGAGATGGGAAATTTTTGGTGAGGTGTCCATATTTCTCGCATAGTGCGCAATGAGGTTGGACATGTGGGGGAAGTGGAGCAGTGGGCTCCTTATCTTTTTGTCTGCCCCCAGCTGTAGTAGGGGTTCTAATGAGTGGGGGTGTGGGTGGGACGGTTGGGGTAAGTATGGGAATATGCATCGGGATTCCTTTTGTTTGGCGAGGGAGGTATGGTTGAGGGACCATCTCAGGCATATGTAGATACCATACTGGGATTTCCAACACCATGTTAGGAAGGGTGAGTGTTGTGGATACTTGGAAACATTGTACACCCAGTGGGGGGTAAAAGAAAGGGATTTGGGTATTGTCTTGGGGGAGTGTTTCCCAAACTAGGATATGGCCTTGGGGGAGGGGAAGATCAGGAATGGGTAGAGATAAACAAGGTAGAGGAGATTCCTGAGGAAGGAGTTTTGTGACTAGTGGGACGTCAAGGATGAAAGGGGCCTCGGTGGGAGGGAAAGTATCTTCAGTTGTCATTCCTTTGGTGGAGATGACCCATACTTGTGCAGAAGGATGGATGAGCAGTGGTGCTCAGTTGTATGTCCCTAGTAAGGATGGGTCCTTAAAAATTCCAGGGCCCATATCAATGAGTGGATAGGCATCCGGATTAGTGTGGACAAAAGGGAGGATGTTGTCAATGTTGGATGAAGGGTTAGGCTCATAATGGGATACCTGATCAATGGTAATGATCTTTCCGTTATGGTGAAACATCGGGTTTCAGAACATAGAAGAGGTGACTGCCTTCATAGCATACATGTAGCTACGACCAAACAAAATATTGTAGTCGATTGGGGCATCGATAACCTCAATGTCAAAAAGGATAGTTTTTCCCACGAGTTCGATGGGGACACTTTGGAAGAGCCCCTCAGGAGACGAGGGTTTCCCGTCGTAATCCCTCAGAGTAATATCATATGGTATTAGCTCTGGAGAGTCAAGTTTCTACCAAACGGTTTTGGACATGATGCATGTGGATGCAACTTCGTCAATGATGCAGCGGTGAACGGTGATGTTTTGGATTTTAATCGGTATTTTAAAATCAACAAGAGCGGGGAGACGAGGTTCTCTGTTGTCGAGATCAAATGTGATGAGTCGAGTATCGACAAGGTCGACTTCCCCTAGAGCAGAAATTAATGACTTCCGTTGAGTAGGATAGGTTTGAAGAACTTCTAAGACTAACATGGCAGCAGGGGATTGGGCCAAGTCGTCGACCAGACTATAATTGTGGGCTTCTCTAGCTTGAGGGTTGTGGACATTCCTTCACAATGGGATGCGAGTGATGCGAAGAGGTGTTTCAGTATTAGGGCATGAAATAATCAAAGGTGGGTTATTCGTGATTGGGGTGGCCTCTAAGGTAGCGGGAGTCAGGTCAAAGGGTGCATTGTATTGATGACTATGTGTTTGTAGAAGGACCTCTTCCTCACTAGTGAGGAGGATAGTTTGATCTACCAAAGTGCCTGGGTTGTGATATGATCCTGCCCGTGTTGGGGCAAGGTGCATATCTTGTTGGGTGTTCATCACCCCTTGATGTGGTATGGGTTTTTGCAACACAGCCAGGGGTGGGTGCTACACATATTGTTGTGGGTTCTATTAGGGGGAAGACGGGGCAAGTGGATGTGTTCCATTACCAGATTCTTTCATCCCTTTGAATTCTGCAATTTGGGGGAAATGGTGAGTATAATGGCCATACTCACCGCAAAGGGCACAAGGGAAGTTTGTCTGAATATTTTTGTTGTTCTTTCCTTGCCGTTTGTTGTTATTTCCCCCTTGAGGGTTCTGGTTCCCCTAGTTCTAGTTTCCCCCTGCAGGTTGGTTCTGCTGGGGTTGGTTCTGGTTTCCTCCTGGTATGAGATTATTATTGTTTTGGTTTTTCCCTTTCTTTCTGGAATTGTTTGACTAATGGGATGGATTAGCCGTATTCAGTTGTTCAAAATTTTGGTATTTCTAAATGGGAGATGGTTGAACAAAGATAACCTCAGCATGTGGTTGTCCTTTTGGTGAAGGAATAGGTTGGGGGGGACCAGGAAATGGAAAGTATGGATTATGTTGTGGTAATGATCCGTAGGATGCATAGGAAGTCATGGTGGTTTCACTAGTGCTTAGGGTGTAAGAAGAGGTGGAGGGGGTACTGTAATTAGGTTGAGATACGGGGCGTATTGTGGGTGTTGGCGGTGGTCTACTGGTGGGCGGAGGAAAGGTCAAGGGGTATGGTTGTGGATAAGGGGGAGGATTATAATAAGGGGGTTCATCATATGCAGGTGGATATTGAGGGGTTCCATACATTGGTGGTTATTGGGTATGTGAATTGTGGTGCGTAGTGGTACCAATCAATCCATCCACTGAGTGAGACATCCCAGGTTTGTCCTGGCTGAATGGCACGAGTCTCAGGGTGTCAGGTAGTACTGTATACAAGTACTCTGACTGTGAGTACATGAGTTCGAACTGTTGGGCCTTGCTAATGGCTTCTTCTTCATACTAGGGGAAGGTGGCGACCACATCTTTGGTAAGGAGGGAAACAAGTGATTTGAGGAACCAATTGAGACATTGTTGTGGAGTAGCTTTAGCTTTGTAGAGACTACGCCATCGATGCCATTCGTGAATGTGGTCATCGATGTGCATGGCAGAGGTTTGTTTAAATTCTGAGAGTAGTTCAAGGCCATTGTCATGACGAATTGGTAGTTGAAAGAAGGTCAAGAATGCTTTGGCCAAGAATTCAAAGGTCACATGGGACCCAAATTTGTCTTCTACATACCACTTAGCTGATGGGCCAGTGAGTGTATGTTGAAATAAACTCAATCAGATGGAATCATCCGTGTTTGAAGAGCACCATAAGTGAAAGGTCATGATATGGTTGGTGGGATCATCTCCCTGTTTTCCTTCAAAGTTGGGGATGTATGAAGGAAGTTTGGTAGGCATTGTTGGCCATGTGGGGTTGTGCAATATAGGATCATTGGTGAGTTTAGTTAGATCCAGTATGTTGAGGGAAGCCAAGTATGGAATTTGAGGTGGTGGAGGAGGATTAGTTCCGGCCATAGTGTGAGTGTTTTTCCTACCAGACCCTTGAGGGGGACTAGGTGGGTTTATACTTCCCCCTTGAGAAGAAGTTGGCCCCCTGCTTTCATGGAAAGGAGAGTGTGGGGATGTTTGACCTTGGGAAGTGGACCCGAGTAGAGTGGAGCCAAGAAAAGATTATACCAAGACAGTAGCACTCATAGGGGTGTGGGGAAGTATGGTCGATGATTTGGAAAGACTAGGAACTCCCCCTAAAATGGGAGGGATATTTAGCAAGCATATGAAATGATGGGGGTTCTATGGGTCCACTATGATGTCTGACTAACAAGGTGGATGTGTGCAAATGGTGATGAGAGAAATTAATGAACAAGATACTTTGTATAACTTGGACCTTCACAATATATATCACAATCGTATGTAATCATAAGAACATCATACATAAATGAATTTATAAAGAAGCATACATGTGGGTAGGTGGATTTTGTCCACGTGGGAGAACAAAGAAAAAAAATACTCATGTCCTAAAAGACGTAACGTCCTTCCTCTCAAAAAACACTGGACCTTCCAATAGCACTCAATAGTGGGGTCTGAAGCCACCAAAAGAGGAACTAGTGAATGATGAAGTAATCAGTTATAATGAGGGGTAGAGGGTGCATATCCCGAAAGAGTTGGTGATATTTCCCAATAGCCCCACAAAATCTGATCAAGGTGCAATTGCAGCCCACAATTTCCAGCTCGGTAGATGTCCTAAAATTTGGTCACTAGGTACCTCGGTCAAAGTGCGACATTTAGATTTTTGGCCTAAGAAATGGGTCACGGGTTGGATCTCATCCAAGAGGTGGCTGCCTCAAGGGGGGACGCATAGAACAACTGGACCTCAGCCTTCAACCCTTCATGGGTATCTCCCTACCTTATGATGTTAGGAAAACTTTACTTGGAGGATTTAAAGTTCCCTATTTCACAACTTCTATTTGTTTGAAGATGTGAGAACCAGATAATGGGAATTTATTTGGATACCTATCCCTGAAATCCTACCTAGACTAAAAAAATTCTTTTGGCACCTCCTGTGGAGGAAAACTTTGTGAGTTTTTTAGAAAATTTTTAGGTGTGGTTGTTTGAGAGATTGGGGGTGTGAGCCAATCTCATTGAAATTAAGTGGGAGTGGAGACTTTTGTTAAGAAAAGGTTGGGGTGTTTCGGAATCCCTTTGGGGGAAACTTACTTTAACCTCCACGTTTCAAGATGAAACTGAATGAGTAGTGACTTTGTGTTGCCAATATGTGGCACCTCTTTTGTGTCGCCAAAAGAGGTTTTACTTTCTTAGATTAAATCACCTCTATTGCACCACATGCTACAAAGATAGGATAGTGTTGAAATTTACTTTCTTAGATTAAATCACTAATGAAGTTTTAAGGTTTTGTAATGGGCCCATACATGCCCACATGTCCACAATCTAGGATAGTTTCAAAGATTTCTTAGATTAAATCACATTAGGGTGTTAAAGGAATAGTAAGGACCCACATGTCCACATGCTATTTTCCTAGGGACTTTAAAATTATGCAAGGTTGTACCAATGACATTTAGTTAATTAGGTAATCAAGACTTGTAAGGACCAAGAGAAGTCCACATGCAGCAAGGTGACACCTAAATTATTAAAACTATTGGCAGAATTTCACTTGATTCACACACAAAGTCACTACTCACTCAGTTTCATACCGAAACGTGGAGGTTAAAGTAAGTTTCCTCCAAAGGGATTCCGAAACACCCCACCATTTTCCTGAAGAAACTCTCCACTCCCACTTAATTTCAATGAGATTGGCTCACACCCCCAATCTCTCAAACAAACAGACCTAAATTTTTTCTAAAAAACTCACTAATTTTTCCTCCACAGGAGGTGCCAAAAGAAATTTTTTAGTCTAGGTAGGATTTCGGGGATAGACATCCAAAAAACTCCCCGTTATCTGGTTCTCACATCTTCAAACAATAGAAGTTGTCAAATAGCGAACTTTAAATCCTCCAAGTCAAGTGTTCCTAACACCATAAGGCAGGGATATACCCATGAAGGGTTGAAGGCCAAGGTCTAGTTGTTCTGTGCATCCCCCCTTGAGGCACCCACCTCTTGGACAAGATCCACCTTGTGACCCATTTCTTAGGCCGAAAATCTAAATGTTGCACTTTGACCGAGGTACCTAGTGACCAAATTTTAGGACATCTACCCAGGTGGCAATTTTGGGCTGCAATTGCACCTTGATCGGATTTTGTGTGTCTATTGGGAAATATCACCAGCTCTTTCGGGATATGCACCCTCTACCTCTCATTATAATTGATTACTTCATACTTCACTAGTTCCTCTTCTGGTGGCTTTAGACCCCACTATTGAGTGCTATTGGAAGGTCTAGTGCTGTTTGAGAGGAAGGACATTATGTCTTTTAGGACACGAGCATTTGTTTTCTTAATTGGTTCCTCAAATCACTTGTTTCCCTCCTTGCCAAAGATGTGGCTGCCACTTTCCCCTAGTTTTAAGAAGAATCCATTAGTAAGGCCCAACAATTTGAAATCATTTACTCACAGTCAGGGTACTTGTATATAGTACTACCTGACACCTCGAGACCCATGCCATTTGGCCAGGAAAAACCTAGACCTGAGATGTCTCACTCAATGGATGGATTGATTAGTACCTCTACACACCACAATTCACATCCCCAACAACCACCAATGTATGGAACCCCTCAATACCCACCTGCATACGAAGGACCCCCTTATTAAAATCATCCCCCTTATCCACAACCATACCCCTTGACCTTTCCTCCGCTCACTAGTGGACCATCGCCAACACCCACAATACACCCCATAGCTCAAACTAATTCTGGTACCCCATCCACCTCTGCTTACACCCTAAGAACTAGTGAAACCACCACGCCTTCCTATGCATCCTACAGATCATTACCACAGCATAATCCATACTTTTTATTTCTTGGTCCCGCCCAGCCTATTCCTTCACCACAAGGAAAACCACACATTGGGGTTAACTTTGTTCAACCATCTCCCATTCAACAATACCAAAATTTTGAACAACTGAATACGGCTAATCCATCCCATCAGTTAAACAATGCCATAAAGAAAGGGAAAAACCAAAACAATAATAATTTTGGACCAGGAGGAAACCAGAACCAACCTGCAGGGGGAAACTAGAACTAGGGAACCAGAACCCTCACGGGGGAAATAACAACAAATGCCAAGGAAAGAACAACAAAAATATTTGGAAAAACTTCCCTTGTGCCCTTTGCGGTGAGTATGGCCATTATACTCACTATTTCCCCCAAATCACAGACTTCAAATGGATGAAAGAATCCAGTAATGGACCACATATGGCAACCCCGCCTACCCCCCAGCAGGCCCAACAACAATATGTGTAGCACCCACCCCCGACTGTGTTGCAAAAACCCATACCACATCAAGGGGTAATGAACACCCAACAAGATATGCACCCTGCCCCACCACAGGTAGGACTATCTCACAACCCAGGCACTTTGACAGATCAAACTATCCTCCTCACTAGTGAGGAAGAGGTCCTTCTACAAACACATAGTCATCAATACATCGCAGCCTCTGAACCAAATCCCACTACCTCGGAGGCCACCCCAATCATGATTGGCCCACCTTTGATGATTTCGCACCCTAATATTGAAACACCTCTTCACATCCCTCACATCCCATTGTGAAGGAATGTCCACAACCCTCAAGCTAGGGCAGCCCACAATTATAGTCTGGTCGATGACTTGGCCCAATCCCCCGCTACCATGTCAGTCTTAGAAGTTCTTCAAACCTATCCTACTCAACGTAAGTCATTACTTTCCTCTCTAGGGGAAGTCGACCCTGCCGATACTCGACTCATCACAGTTGATATCGAAAGTGGAGAACCTCATCTCCCTGCTCTTGTTTCTTTTCAAATATCGGTTAAAATCTAGAACATCATTGTTCACCACTACATCATTGACGAAGGTGCATCCACATGGATCATGTACAAAACCGTTTGGTAGAAACTTGGCTCTCTAGAGCTAATACCATCCACTATTACTCTGAGGGATTATGACGAATGACCCTCATCTCCCGAGGGGCTCTTCCAAAATGTCCCCATCGAACTTGGGGGAAAAACTATCTTTATTGACATTGAGGTTATCGATGCCCGACTCGACTACAATATTTTGTTTGGTCATAGCTACATGTATGCTATGAAGGCATTCGCCTCTTCTGTGCCCCAAACTATGATGTTTCCCCATAAAATAAATATCATTACCATTGATTAGGTATCACATTATGAGCCTAACCCTTCATCCAACATCAAAAACATCCTCCTGTTCGTCCACACTAATCCGGATTCCTATCCACTCATCGATATGGGCCCCGAAATTTTTAAGGACCCATCCTTACTAGGGACATACCATGGAGCACCACCGCTCATCCATCCTTCTGTACAAGTATGTGTCGTCTCCACCAAAGGAATGACAACTGAAGATACTCTCCCTCCCACCGAGGCCCCTTTCATCCCTGATGTCCCACTAGTCACATAACTCCTTCCTCAGTAATCTCCTTGACCTTGTTCAGGTCTACCCATTCCTGATCTTCCCCTCCCCCAAGGCCATATCCAATTTTGGGAAACAGTCCCGTAATCCATTACCCAAATCCCTTTCTTTTAACCCCCACCAGGTGTACATGCTTTCCAAGTAGCTGGAATGCTCACCCTTCCTAACATGGTGTTGGAAATCCCAATATAGTATCTACATCCCCCTAATATGGTCCCTCAACATACCTCCCTACCCAAATAGAAGGAATCCTGATGTAGATTCCCATACTTACCCCCAGCATCCCACCCACACCCCCATTCGTTAGCACCCATTCTACAGTTGGGGGCAGACGAAAAAAGAAGGAACCCACTGCTCCACTTCCCCCACGTTTCCAACCTCCTTTCATGTTGTGCAAGAAATATGGACACCCCACCAATAAGTGCCCATCTCTCCCTGAGTTACGTAATCTCATTCAACTCCCTTGAGCACCACCATCGCTCGTCGCTTTCTCTAGTACTGCCACTATCTCCCAGAACACAAGTAGTAAAGGACTGTGAACCAAATTTGTCTGCTCCATCTATTTAGAATATGGCCATTACACACACCATTGTCCAACATTACCTCAGTTCTGGCAGATGCTAACAACCCTACGGTAGAGCTTTCAGCAAGAACCCACCCCAACACATGTCACCGACATCCATTATGTCACGACCTCAGTCAACGAACGTATGATATTTCCTTTCTCTCTATGTGACTCACTTGATCATTTCACATATCAATGTCCTATTAACATTGAATACTTGCATCACAAACTGGCCCTTATTCAAAATTATACACCCTCTCCTCCAACAAAACCAGTGAGTACCCTTACCCCATCACTTGATATGGTTCATATATTTTCACAAGAACCTGAGGCACTCCCTACTCCCCCATGGTTCCTAAATGATTCATATGAGGATTTACCCCCAAATTCCCCCAATTCTCCAATTCATTTCCCCACGGAAATTCTATGCTCAACTACCATTTTCAACCCACAATATCTCGATATTTGGTTTATGTCGAGTGAACCATCGCAACCTCCTTACGATACCCCCTCTACATTGTCACCACCAAACAACAACCCCACGATGACAGTCACCAAAGTCACTCCTTTCAATCCCCTATATTCTTGACAGTTTCACTACGATGAAGACATCCTTGAGGAGTTAACTTAACCCGATTTCCCATGGGATGTGCTCCACCATAGAGCGCCTTTTCCTTCATAGGAATCCATCATGCCTTCTAACCACAACCCCATATACGTAGTCGAAAACAAATATTTTCTCCCATCAGGACATATAGATTGGTTCAAAAACCCTATCCCTTCCCCCGACGCTTTCGAAGAAGGAAATATGGCCAATATTTCCCCCACCATCAAAATCGATATTTCCATCAAATATGGAGTCATAGAGGAAATTACCATTGGCATCGTATGCTCTCCTGAATAAATCACCACCTACAAAGATCTCTTCAAGGAATACCAGGACATCCTTGCCTGGTCCTACACAGAGATGCCCGACCTTGATCCCTCTATTGTCAAACATCATAACGACACTTGGCCTGATATCACACCTGTCCGTCAAAAACGACGTCCATTACACCCATCCAATGCAGTGTCCATCAAGGTCGAAATTGAAAAATTATGCACTGCAGGTTTCATATACCCCATTGCATATACGTCATGGGTCTCCAACCGTGTCCCTATTAACAAAAAACAGGGCACTATCTGTGTCTGTACAGACTTCTGTGATCTCAATCATGCCTGTCCCAAAGACAACTTTCCAATGCCCTTTATCGACCAAATTATCGATGATTGCGTCGGTCAAAAGGCTCTGTCCTTCATGGATGGTTTCTTTGGCTACAACCAAATTGAAATCCACCCAGCTGATCAGTACAAAATTGCATTCACTACCCCCTGGGGCACTTTTGCATATCGTGTCATGCCTTTCAGCCTCAGGAACGTAGGAGCCACTTTCCAACGCCCCGTGACATACATTTTTCATGATCTCGCTCAAATCATTCTCGCCTACTTGGACGATCTCACCACTTTCTCTAAAAAACGCACTCAACATCTTAGTGATTTACGAATCATCTTCCAATGGTGTCATCAGTACAACATCCACTTGAGTCCCCTCAAGTGCATGTTCTAGATCACTGCTGGTCACCTCCTTGGGTTTATCGTTTCCCAACGTGGCATTACAGTTGACCCCCTCAAGGTCCAAGCCATCACGAAAATCCCCCCACCACGGAATTTACGCCAACTGTAGAGCCTACAAGGCAAAGATAACTTTTTACGTCTCTTTGTCCCCAATTATGCCACTTGGGCACATGGTTTCCTTCGCCTCTTACATCATGATATCCCATTCCAATGGGATGAACATGCCCAAAACTCTTTTGATGATCTCAAAATGGCCCTCTCCAATGCCTCGTTGATTATTCCACCCGACTATAACTGTGACTACATCCTCTATATCTCAGCCTCAACCATCTCAGTAGCAGGAGTTCTCATCCAACTAGGGTACGATGATCATGAGCATGTCATTTAATACATTAGTAAAAATCTTTCAGGGATACCCCTGAAATACAACCACGAAGAAAAAGTGGCTCTTACATTTGTCCTCGTAGACTAGAAATTGTGCCATTACATCTTTCTTCGAACTACCAAAGTCGTTGCAGATTCCAACCCAATGAAATACTTGCTTAGCCACCAGAAAATCAATGGCAAATTTTCCTGATGGATCGTCATCCTTCAGGAGTACGACCTCGAATTTTCAACACCCAAGAGAAAGAAATCCCTCATCCTCGCTAAAATCATTATGCAATTTCCCTTCGATAATACCAGTATCCCTGTCAATACTGACTTCCCCGATGAACATCTCTTTTACATCCCCTCGGATGACCCATGGTACGACGATCTTCTCGTCTACCTCCGAACACATAAATTCGGAAACCACCTTTCCCTAGACGATCGTTGATGCATTCATCACCAGGTCCCCCAGTATGTATTTATCAGTGATATCTTATATCAACACAGGATCAACATTGTACTCCACCGATGTTTGACTATCGACGAGGCTGATCGAGTCTTGAACAATAGCCATAGTGGCTCTTGCAGGGGCCACCTCTTAGGAATGTCCACCGCTCAAAAAATCATTCACGTCGGTTATTTTTGGCCTACATTTTTTCACGATTGTATCAATGTTGTGAAGCAATGTAACAACTGTCAGCTTTATGCCAACAAAGCATGAGCACCACCTGCTCTTCTACACCCATTCATTACCACCGACCCCTTTTACAAATGGGGCATAGACTTCATGACTTGCAACCCTCCATCCAACAATGGACAAAAATATATCGTCATGGTAGTCGATTACTTTACCAAGTGGGTTGAAGCCATGCCTACATTTAACAACACCTCTGATACCGCAATGCGCTTCTTCTTCAACCATGTCATCTCCCACTTTGGAGTCCCACTACAGCTAGTCTCTGATCACGAGAAACACTCTGAGAATGAGATCTTTGTCGAACTATCCTCTCAATTAGGCTTCTCCCATGATTTCTCCTCCGCATACTACCCTCAGTCCAACAAACAGGTAAGGGTGGTCAACAAGGACCTCAAAACCATGTTGTAGTGCATAGTTAACAAACACAATACCAATTGGAACCATATGTTATTTTCCATGCTTTGGGCTTATCTCACGGCAGTGAAAACTGTGACTAGTTTCACATCATTTCATCTAGTCCACGGGTTCGAGGCCACTCTTCCCATCGAGTGCGAAATTCCTACCTTACACACCACTATTGATCTATTACCTGCCATTGCTCCAATGGAGCAACGTTTGTTGAACTTAGAGTCCCTGGATGAATATCGTTGACCTTCATTACAGAACAATGAGGCAGCCAAAAAATGGTCTAAATCCACTTTTGATCACCATGTCAACCTTTTCTCATTCAATGAAGGCGACCTCATCCATTCTTACGATATCTCTCACGATACCCTTGGCCATGGAAAATTTGAGTCACCATGGCATGGACCTTACATCATCCAAAATTTCCTCACTAAAGGCGCATACATTCTGGCCTCTCCCGAAGGCCACCATCTCAAAGAACTCGTCAACAGGTTGTACTTAAAGAAATTTTATGCTTGAGCGTAGCCATACTACACTAGGATTTTTCTTTTTGTACATTGTTTTGTAGATTTTTTAATCTTCTTTCTCCCATACCTCACATCTAATATACCATTTATGTTATTTACATATGCCTCCTCCATTGGCCTACCACATCGGTTACGTCGACAGAGCTAGCCGTTGGAAACAGAATCTCGCTTCAGCCGCTTGGGCCCTCTATTCACCCTCACATGAACTGCTCCACTCCAATGACATATGTTTGGGTTCAACAACCAATAATCAAGCAGAGTATACGGTCGTCATCAGCCTCCTCGCTGAGGCCCACCATCGTCATATTCGTCACCTTAGCATCTTACTAGATTCCCAACTCATCGTCCTCCAGCTCAACAATGTGTACCGTGTCCGCAATCCTTGCCTCTTTCACAAATACCTGCAAGTTAGACTTTTATCTCGATATTTTGATTCCATTACATTTACACATATTCCAAGACAACTTAATCAAATAGACGAAAACATGGATAACCTAGTGTTAGATTGACATTTATCACATCAAGTTACCAGTACGCATACATCACACATCAATAATCTGTCACAACATATAAATTAGACATCATCATCAAAAAACACTAAAAACCATCAACACATGAGAACACCACAAATATCCCAAAATGTGTATATATATATATATATATATATATATATATATATATATATATATATATATATATCGATCAATGTCTCATCAGTGTTTACAAAAAATAATATACAAAATATACCATCCGTAGGTAGGTGAACCACCTTATCCCTATAGATACAAAAATGGTGCCACCTCACCACATACAAAATGGGCTCACTAGCCTATATCGGTACAAAAAATAAATAAACATAGAATCACTCATGGTGCCTCTAGAGTTCCTCCACCTGGCCCTCTCTCTAGAGGAGGGGCCCCACCAGCTAGGGGTCCCTCGGGTCCTGGAGGAAGTCTCCCAGTCATCGTCGGCCCCGCTACAGCCACCCACCAAACCATGGTCCACCAGGCCACCAAAATACTCACACGTTGTTCCAGAACTCCCTCGTCCAAGATCCGTGACCACATGCCCTTAGGCACTTCATGTAGTACCACCTCCAAGCAGCGATGAATATCCTCGAACTCTCCCCTAACCTCTTCCGAAGGAGCATGTGATGGCCCTGCACCAGGGTCATCAAAACGGCATCACCTGGCCGCTCTATCATCATCAACAGACGTCTCCCTATAATCATCACGCTAATGTTTCTCTCCTTCCCATATCTCTCCCCGTGGAGGTCTCACCGGCCCCTAACGAGCTGGTTCCCTAACCAACTCAACATCGCACCCGCACGGTCCTACATCTGAATATACAATAAACAAATGGTAGCATCACCATCCATCTATACATAAAATGCATGCTATACTATCTAAAAGTCAAATCATCAACAATCAAATCATACCTTTGTGGCCGAACACCTCTCTTGGAGGTAACACCATCTCCAGATCATCTCAGAAGTCCACCCCACAATATAGATATTGTAGTATGATCTGTGGCATCTGTCGCCACATTTGGGTAGCCTCGGTCGTGAAGTAATGGCCACCCTCTCGACCACCATGACGAACTAGAATCGTCAACCACCGCCTCAGTCACGACTCTCGCACACTAGGTGCATCCAACAACACTCTAGGGTGCAACATCAACACCCTCTCCAAAAAACATGCAACCAAGATAGACCCAAAGGAAAAATCCCCCGAGTCAGCAATATGACACATGTCCAGCTGCCCCACCATATTGGCATGGAGCATCATGCCCCAGGCAAAATTTTCACTAGCCAATGCCCGCTCCATAATCCTCAGCTGACCTCCACTGATTCACTGAGTTGCAAGAGACCCATAAACTCTCACAACCATTGCTGCCACGCAACAATGAGCAAGGGTGCTTGTTATCACTGAAATTTCGTCCACACATGGTTACAAGAACTCAGTATCGTCAAACAGTGATGAAGTCATCCATAGACCTAAATTAATACCAAAGAATTCATAAAAGACTCAAAAACTATACAAAGTAGTGAAAAATTGAAGGGTGCTATGCAGACATTGGGTGCGTATGCACATGCGCGGAATAGGAACGCAGAAATCGTGCATAGGCGCACGATGCGCGACTGTTATCGTAAAAATTCATGCACCTGCTAAACGGCACATTTATGAGAGTGGTCGGCCTCCCACCCACTTATGGTTCAGCTCCCAAGCTGATTTGACCCTCAAATCTGGACTGGATTCAACTGGATGGCTGGTCAAAGACCTAGAAATGCCCTAATTAGCCTCTTTTCACACTACAAAGCAGTTAAACAATACCTCAAAGGGATGCTATAAAAAGGCCATGGATGCACCTCATTTTTTAAGGAATTCAAAGTAATGTTATGTTGCCTCTATCCTCTTTAGGACTCCATCCTTGTCAAGAGAATATTAGCACCATTGCATTGGACAATCCATCTCACCCATTGAGTGGATTTGTAAAGATTTCTTTCATCATTTTCCATTTTTTCTTTGTTGTAAGAAGATCTAGCTAGTGGGGGTCCAAGAGCCCTCCCTTGGAGGAAGAAGGGACTCATAGTCCCCTTTCTTCTTGGTGTATTGTTTCACTAATATATCAGCCTCAACATTGGTGACATGGGCCTTATGGTTCTTTTTGTTTATATATCCCTATGCTCATGAATTTAGTTTTTATTGCATTTCTTAGTTTAATTCTTAATTCTAGTGTTTTGTTTCTTTCCCTAACTCTTTTCCTTACAGCTGTCCCGCTCAGTAGACCCAACTGAGCTTGCAAGCACCTCTATTTTTCTCACTAAGGTGGTGGAAGAGGCGCAATAGATTGGCGACTCCACTAGGGAAAGGTATCAATTTCCTACCCAATTTGGGTTTTTCTTGCTCTTCTTTTAGTTTGTTTAACTTGCAGGTACACTAACCAGGCTAAGTCGACCTGCCAACCAGTCAATTCCAAGTTGAATTGAGAGAAATCTATTCGGATTTTTCATTCTCAGCCGTGTGTCATATATGCACGTGTTTTTAGGCCCATAGACGTGCATCGTGCGCACATGCGCTTCATTCATAGTTTTGTTCTACGCACGTGCGTCTGTTGACTTGTCTTTGTTCGCGCGCATGCGCTCTATGCGCCTCTGTCTCCACTGAGACCCGCGCATCTATGAAAAAATTCACATTGTAAAGTTGTTGAGATGTGGGGAAGGCCATTTTCCTTCTTACAAATGATTTCAAGCATGTTTTAAAGATGCACCACACTTAGTCCCCTCATCATATAAAGGGGTTAGTGAAAAACACATAGGCACTTAGGAGGATAAAATCAATTTCCCTTCTTTGCTTTTTTCCACATGGATGGCTTGTTTTGACTCACAAGATAAGTTGGAAATCATTTTTAATCATATTTAACTTGCATTGGGACTAGAAGTTGAATAACAATTGCTTAGTATGCTCTTCTCTCGCGCCTCCAAGTGATCTTGAGAATCAGAAAAAGATTTTGAAAATGATTTCATCTCCCTTAAGAGCATTAAAACCTTTAGGAGAGGACAACAACCCTTCTTGGGACTCCTCTTAGTTTACTTTTTCAAACACATCTTAATATTTTAATGGGCCCATACATGCCCACATTCTACAAAGATAGGATATTGTTTGAATTTTGCTTTCTTAGATCAAATCACTAGGGAAGTTTAAAGGTTTTGTAACAGGCCCATACATGCCCACATGATCAGTCTAGGATAGTTTCAAATCTTTTCTTAGATTACATCACAATAGGGAGTTAAAGGGATAGTAACGGACCCACATGTCCACATGCTAGCTTCCTAGGGACTTTTGAATTACGCAAGGTTGTACCAAAGGCACTTAGTTAATTAGATAATCAAACACTTGTAAGGACCAAGCGAAGTCCACATACAGCAAGGTGACAACTAATTCACTAAAAATTCGCACACTTTCACTCACACACAAAAGTCACTTATCACTCACATAGCTTCTTCTTGAAAACGTGGAGGTCAAAGTAAGTTTCCTCCAAAGGGATTCCGAAAATACCCCACCCTTTTCTTGACGAGACTATCCACTCCCATTTTTAATCAACGAGGTTGGTTTGCACCCCCAACCTCCCAAAACAACTACATCTAAAATATTTCTAAAAACTCACTAAGTTTTCCTCCACAGGAGGTGCCAAAAGAAATGTTTTAGTATATGTAGGATTTCGGGGATAGGCATCCAAATAACTCCCCGTTATTTGGTTCTCACATTGTCAAAACCATAGAAGTTGTCAAATAGGGAACTGGAAATCCTCCAAGTCAAGTGTTCCTAATACCACAAGGTAGGGATATACCCATGAAGGGTTGAAGGCCGAGGTCCAGTTGTTCTGTATGTCCCCCCTTGAGGCACCCACGTCTTGGACGGGATCCAGCCCGTGACCCATTTCTTAGGCCGAAAATCTAAATGTCACACTTTGACCGAGGTACCTAGTGACCAACTTTAGGACATCTACCCAGGTGGAAATTGTGAGCTGCAATTGAACCTTGATTGGATTTTGTGTGGCTATTGGGAAATATCTCCAGCTCTTCCAGGATATGCCCCCTTTACCCCTCATTATAACCAATTATTTCATCCTTCACTAGTTTCTCTTCCAGTGACTTCAGACCCCACTGTTGAGTACTATTGGAAGGTCCAGTGCTATTTGAGAGGAAGGACATTACGTCTTCTAGGACACGAGCATTTGCTTTATTTTTTGATTCCCCACGCAGACAAAACCGACTTACCCACATATATATGTTTCTTTTTCAAAACACATTTTATGTATGATGCACATCTGATTACAGTTTGATTTGGATATATATATTGTGTAAACATTCATCACAAAGCCTCTTATTTCTATATTACTCTCACCACTCTTTGCACACATTCACGCAGCTATTCGGACATCATAGGGGAACCACAGAACCCCCGTCGTTCATGACGCTTGCTAAACCTCCCTCCTATCTGAGGGGGAGTGTCTGGTTTTGCCCACTCATTAGCACCTCCTTCACACACTCCTGTGAGTGCTACTGTTTTAGGATCAGCTCTGCTTGGTTCTACATTACTTGGGTCCACTTCCCAAGGTCATCCATTCAATTTCTCTCCTTTACATGGAAGCGGGGGACCCACTTCCTCTCAAGGAGGAAGCACCAACCCACATAGCCCCCGTCAAGGGTCAGTTTCAAAACACACCCACACCATGGCTGGAGATAATCCTCCACCACCACTGCAGATGCCATATTTGGCCTCTCTCAACATACCGGATCTTAGCAAACTCACCAATGATCCTATATTGCATAATCCCACATGGCCTGCAATGCCCACCAAACTACCTTCGGACATACCAAAGTTTGAAGGAAAGGCAGGTGATGACCCTGCCAACCATGTCATGACCTTTCACCTATGGTGCTCCTCCAATAGCATTATGGATGATTCCATCAGACTGCGATTATTTCAATGCACACTCACTGGCCCATCGGCCAAATGGTATATCAAAGAAAAATCAGGGTCCCAGGCCACTTTTGAGTCATTGGCCAAAGCCTTCTTGACCTTCTGCCAATTACCCATCCACCACGACAATGGTCTATAACTACTTTCTAATTTCAAACAAACCTCAGCCACACATATTATTGACCACATTCACGAGTGGCATAGGTGACGTAGTTTGTGCAAAGAAGAAACCACCAAGCAACAATGTCTTGACTGGTTTCTTAGATCACTTGTCTCTCTCCTCGGTAAGGACGTCGCTTCCACCTTCCCCCAATATGAAGAGGAAGCCATCAGTAAGGCCCAATAGTATGACCTCATCTATGCACAGTCAGGGTACTTATCCACTGTACTTCCTGATCTTCCAAAATCTGTGCCATTTGGCCAAGACAAACCTGGGATGTCTCACTCAGCAGATGGACTGATTGGTACCACCACTCACCATGGTCCACAACCCCAACCACCACCAATGTATGGAACACCTCAATACCCACCAACATATGGGGGCACTTCTTATTACCCCCCACCCCCTTATCAACAACCATACCCTATTTCTATACCTCCACCCATCAGTGGACCACCGCCGGCACCCCCCATACATCCACCTATTCAAACAAACTCTGGTACCCCCTCTACCTCAGTTTATAGTACTAGCGAAAGCACTACACCTTCCTATGTACCTTATGGATCGTTACCACCACAGAATCCATACTTCCCATTTCCTGGTCCTCCACAACCCATGGCTCCCCCACATCCTCATGCGAGGATGAATTTTTTTCAACCCTCTGTCGTTCAGCAATACCAAAATTTTGAACAGTTGAATACGGACAATTCAACCCATCTGTCGAACAACACCAAGAAGAAAGGATGGAACATAAATAACAACAACCCAGGTCAAAGTCAGAATCAACCCCCACATCACCAATCCACTGGGGGTAACCAGAACCAAGGGAACCAAAACCCCCAAGGGGGAAATAACAATAAATGTCAAGGGAAAATAAAAATAATGTTAAAACCAACTTCCCTTGTGCCCTTTGTGGTGAGTTCGGCCATTACACTCATCATTGCCCCTAAATCGCTGATTCCAAATGGTTGAAAGACTCTGGTAGTCTTCCCCATTCTCCAGCACCGCCTGCCCCTCTGCAGGCACCACAACAATACATGCAACAACCCCCTCCCGCCGTACTACAAAATCCTATTCCACATCAAGGTGTCATAAACACCCAACAGGACACACAACACCCCCCACCTCAGGTGGGACAATACCTCAACCCCAACAATCCAGCAGATCGCACAATTCTCCTCACTAGTGAGGAAGAAATCCTTCTGCAAACACGTAATCGTTAGTATCATGCACCCGCTGAGTCTCCTCCCATCCCTCCAGAGACAAACCCTACATCGAAGGGACCCCCGTTGGTGATTCCTCTCCCTTTCGCCGAGCCACCTCTTCGCATCCCTCGCATCCCATTGCGCAGGAATGTCCACAACCCACAGGCTAGGGCAGCTCATAACTATAGTTTGGTAGATGACTTAGCACAACCCCCAGCTGCCATGTCAGTTTTGGAGGTCCTCCAGACTTGTCCTACTCAGCGGAAATCATTACTTTCCACCTTGGGGGTAGTTGACCCCGCAGATACCTGACTCATTACCTTTGATCTTGACAGTGAAGAACCTCGTCTTCCCACCTTGATCGCTTTTCAAATACCAGTAAAAATACGGAACATCATAGTTCATCGGTGTATCATCGATGAAGGTGCATCTACATGCATTATGTCCAAAATGGTATGGCAGAAGCTTGTTTCCCTCGAACTCATACCCTCTGCCATCACTTTACGAGCTTATGATGGGCAACCATCCTCTCCTGAAGGGCTCTTCAAAAATGTCCCCGTTGAACTCGGGGGCAAGACTATTCTCATCGATATCGAAGTTATCGATGCCCCACTCGATTATAATATCATGTTTGGTCATAGCTACATGTACGCTATGAAGGCAGTAGCATCTTCCGTCTTTCGGACAATGATGTTCCCCCACAATAGGAAGATCGTTACTATTGACCAAGTCTCACATTATGAGCCTAATCCATCTTCCAACATCGATAACATTCTTCCTCTCATCCACACAAGCCATGACGCATATCCACTCGTCGAGATGGGTCCTGGGATTTTTAAAGATCCATCCTTGTTAGGAATGTACCATGGAGCACCACCACTCCTTCATCCTTCCAATAAAGTATGTGTCATATCATCTAACAGAACTCACACAGAGGATACCCTTCCTCTTACAGAGGCTTCTATCATATCTGACGTCCCACTCGTCGCAGAACCCCCCCCCCCTCAAGAACCTCTTGGACACTCATCGACCCCACCAGTCCACGATTCCACCTCTCCACAAGGACATATCCCAGTTTGGGAGACAGTTCCCCAAGCCATCACTCAAATTCCCTTATTTTACCCTCCACCCGGTATCGAATCTTTTCAGGTAGTTGCAACGCTCACCCTACCTAATATGGTGTTAGAAATTCCAGTGTGGTATTTACACCCACCAGAGATGGTCCCCCGACCATCCCTTCCCCCCAAAAAAGAAGGAATCCCCATGATGATTCCAATTCTTACTCCAACCACACCCCCACTCACTAACCCCTCTTCCACAGCTGGGGGCAATATAAAGAACAAGGAACCCACAACTCCACTTCCTCCATGCATCCCACCACCTTGCGCACTGTGTGAGAAAGAGGGAGACCCAACCAACAACTGCCCATCTCTACCAGAGTTACAAAATTTGATTCCACTCAATCATACTCCCCCAACACTCGTCACTACAGCCAGTCCTACCACTACCACCCTCCCTTCCAGTAGTAAAGGGTTGTGGACCAAATACGCTTGTGCTATATGTTCAGAATATGGCCATTATACTCACCATTTCCCAACACTACCACGCTTTCAGTAGACATTATCCGCAGTACGCCAGAACATCCAAAGCAACCCCAATCCTGCTACGTCCTCCTCAAATATCACTGAAATCCATTATGTCACCACTTCAATCAATGAACATATGAGATGCCCTTGCTCTCTATGTGACTCATTAGCTCATTTTACATACCAATGTCCTATGATCCTTGAATACAGGCAATGCCAATTGACCCTGCTTCAACGGCTTGCAGCGGCGATAATTGACATTTCCTCGTCACTAGCGGATCTTCATGTCATTTCTCCCGAACCCGAGGCCCTTCCAACGCCTCCATGGTTCTTAGATGACCTATCTGAGGATTCACCCCCCAACCCCCCCAACTCTCCCGCTCATTCCTTTATGGACATTTTACACTCAACTACCACGGGTATCCCTTAGTAATTTAATATATGGTTTATGTCGAGTGAACCCTCACCATCTCCTAACATTGTTCCCCCTTCTTCTTCACCAGGGACCAACCACACAACCATCGTCACTGATATCACTCCTCATGACCCCTTGTATTCCCATCACTTCCAATGCGACGAAGAAATACTCGAAGATTTAAACCACCCAGACCTCCCCTGGGATGCGCTACACCATCGCGCACTCTTCTCTCCACAGGGAGCCTCCATGCCTCCTAACCAACACCCCATTTACGCGGTCGAACTAAGGATTTTATCCCATCAGGGCCTATCGACTGGTTCAAAAACCCCATTCCTGCCCCGGATGATTTTGAAGAAGGCAACATGGCCAACATTTTCCCAACCATTAAAATCGACATTTCCATCAAAAGTGGCATCGTCAAAGAAATCACCATTGGAGCTACTTGCACTCCTCAGGAAATCACCGCATATACCGCCCTCTTCCAGGATTATAGGGATATTTTTGCTTGGTCATACACGAAAATTCCTGGCCTCGATCCCTCCATCATTGAAAATCGCATCGACACCTGGCCCGACATTACGCCAGTTCGTCAAAAACAACGACCGCTACACCCATCCAAAGTTGCAGCCATCAAAGCCGAAATTGACAAATTACGCGCTGCCGGGTTCATTTACCCCATTGCCTATACCTCATGGGTTTCCAACCCTGTACCCGTTAACAAAAAATAGGGCACTATCCGCGTTTGCACATACTTTCACGATCTCAATCACGCATGTCCCAAAGACAACTTTCCAATGCCTTTCATCGATCAAATTATCGACGAGTGCGCAGGCCATGAGGTTCTATCATTTATGGATGGATTCTTTGGTTATAATCAAATTCAAATTCACCCCGTCGATCAGTATAAAACCGCATTCACTATCCCTTGGGGTAATTTTTCATATCGTGTCATGCCTTTTGTCTTAAAGAATGCCGGCGCAACTTTCCAGCGGGCTATGACATACATCTTTCACGATATGGCTCATATCATCCTCGCCTACTTGGACGACCTCATAGCTCGATCCAAGAAATGCACCCAGCATCTAGATGATTTACGAATCATATTTCAATGGTCATCAGTACAACATTCGCTTGAATCCTCTCAAGTGTATGTTCTGTGTCACTGTAGGGAACCTCCTCGACTTTATTGTTTCTCAAAGAAGTATTACCGTAGACCCCCTCAAAGTCTAAGCAATCACCGAAATTCCACCTCCCCGGAATTTACGTCAACTTCAGAGTCTACAGGGAAAAGCTAACTTTCTTAGATGCTTTGTCCCAGATTACGCCATACACACACATGGTTTCCTTCGCTTACTACGTCACAACATCCCATTTCACTGGGACGACCATGCCCAACAGTCATTTGACGATCTTAAAATAGCACTTTCAAATGCACCTTTAATTAGTGCACCTGACTACAATCGTGACTATATCCTCTACGTATCAGCATCAACTATATCAGTAGCAGGAGTTCTCGTCCAGCTAGGTGATGACAATCGTGAACATGTCATTTATTACGTTAGTAAAAACCTCTTAGGGCCACCCTTGAAGTATAAACATGAAGAGAAACTTGCTCTAGCAGTCGTCCTCGCAGTCCAGAAACTGCGCCACTACATTCTGCTTCGAACCACAAAGGTCATCACAGATTCCAACCCTATGCAGTACTTGCTCAGCCGTCGACACATTAACGGAAAATTTGCTCGATGGATCGTTATCCTTCAGAAGTACGACCTCAAGTTCTCAACACCTAAGAGTAAGAAGGCCCTCGTTCTCGCCGAACTTATCATGGCCCTCCCCTCTGACACCACCAGTGCCCCCTTCAACACCGACTTTCCTGATGAACATCTCTTTTACATCACCTTGGATGATCCTTGGTACAACGACCTCCTCATCTACCTATGAACTCAAAATTTTGGTAACCACTTTTCACGAGATGATCATCATCGTATCCGACATCAAGCCCCCCGCTACCTCCTCATCAGAGACATCCTGTACCGATAGGGCGTCGACACCACTCTTCGTCGATGCTTGAAAATTGACGAGGCCGATAGAGTCTTAAATGACTCCCACAGTGATGCATGTGGGGGCCATCTTTCAGGCATATCCACTACTCAAAATATTATCCGAGCCGGTTACTTTTGTCCTAACTTGTTTCATGATTGCATTCATGCCATGAAATGATGTGAGCAATGTCAGCTCTACACCAATAAAGCCCGAGCTCCCCCCGCTCTTCTTCATCCCGTCATCACTGCCGACCCTTTTTGTAAATGGGGCATCGACTTCATGACTTGTAATCCCCCCTCCAGCAATGGTCACAAATACATTGTTGTCGTCGTTGATTACTTCACCAAATGGGAAGAAGCTATGCCCACCTTCAACAACACCGTTGACACTGCAACACGTTTTTTCTTTAACCACGTCATATCCTGCTTTGGAGTACCCCTCCAACTCATTTCTGATCATGGAAAACACTTTGAGAATGAGATCTTCATCGAACTCTCATCTTGGTTAGGATTCTCTCACGAGTTTGCCTCACCATATTACCCTCAGTCTAACGGACAGGTCGAAGCAGTTAACAAAGTCCTCAAGACCATGTTACAGCACACGGTTAATAAACATAAAAACAATTGGCATCATATGTTATTTTCTACACTATGGGCTTACCGAACGGCTGTGAAAATAGATACTGGTTTCACACCATTTCATTTAGTCCATGGGGTTGAGGCCACTCTTCCCATCGAGTGCGAAATTCCCACCTTATGCACCATAATTAAGCTATTACCCGACACTGCTCCAATGGAGCAGTGCTTGCTGAACTTGGAGTCTCTGGATGAAGATCGTCGATCTTCCTTACAGAACAATGAGGCAGATAAAAAATGATCCAAGGCTACCTTTGATTGCCATGTCAACCTTCGCTCATTTCGCGAAGGCGACCTCATCCTGGCTTACGATATCGCTCATCATACCTTTGGCCACGAAAAATTCAAGTCACTCTGGCATGGCCCATACATTATCCAACATTGCCTCACCAAAGGCGCATACATCTTGCCCTCCCCTGAAGGTCTCTCTCTCAAAGAACCCGTCAACGGGTTGTATCTCAAGAAATTTTATGCTTAAACGTAGTCATTCTACTTTAGGTTATTTCTTTTATATCATTTTTAATCTTTTTTCCTCCCTCACGTCTAAACTATACTTTATGCTATTGACAGATGCTTCCTCCACCAGCCTACCACATCGGTTACGCCGACGGCGCCAGCCGTTGGACACAAAATCTCGCTTCAGCTGCTTGGGTTCTCTACACCCCCTCACATGAAATGATCCATTCGAGCAGCATATGTTTGGGTTCAGCAACCAACAACCAAGACGAATACACCATCGTCATTGGCCTCCTGGCCGATGCCCAGCATCATCATATTCGTCACCTTAGCATCTTCCTCGACTCTCAACTAGTCGTACTCCAGCTCAACAATGTGTACATCATCCATGATCCTTGCCTCTTTCGCAAATACCTGCAGGTTAGATTTTTATCTCAACATTTTGATTCCATTACATTTACACATATTCCAAGACAATTGAATCAAATTACGGATAACCTAGCTAATATTATGTTAGATTGGCATATATCGCATCAAGATACCTCTACACATACATAAACATATAACACAAACTGTCATCACATATATAGATTAGACATCATCAAAACACATGTAAACACCACATAGATCTCAAAAATGTATACTCATGTATATATCAAAAGGTCCACAGTGCCATCCAACTGTTTCCATACAAAAATACAACTATCTGCAGGCCAATGAAGCACCTCAGTACAAAATGGGCTCACCATCCTATATACAAAAATATATATACATCAATGCATAAGAGCACCACTCATGGTGCCTCTAGAGCACCACTGCTTGCTCCTCCCTCGGGCGGTGGCGGCCCACCACCACCTGCCCCGGGAGGTGGTGGTCCCCCCCCCTACTGGCCCCTCTTGCCCCGACGATAGTCATCCGATCGTCATCGCAGCAACCACTTTTGTTCATAATAATATGGCCCACCATGGCGGCGACACCCCCATGCACTGCTCCAGGAAAGCCTTATCCTGGATGAGAGACCATATGCCCTCAGGCACATCCTGTAACATTGCCTCCAGACAACGGCGTGTGTCCTCAAAATCCACTCCAGCATCCGCCGAAGGAGTGTGTGATGACCCAGCACCAGGGTCATCAAACCGGTATCTCCTCACTGCCCTCTCCGGCTCAACAGGTCTCACCGCGACATCCTCACGCCAACGTCTCTCTCCCCGCAGCAGTCTCTCTGGCTCCTGACGCGCCGACGTTCTCTGCAAGTCTACCTCGCGCCCATGAGGTGCAACATCTGCACATGCAAACAAACAATAGATAGTATCAACATCTATATCATATACATATGGAATGCCATCTCAAAAACCACAAAAACATACATATCAACATCATCAATCAACATACCTTGGTGGTCAAATACCTCCCCTGGAGGTAGCACCATGTCTGGATCATCCCAAAAGTCAACCCTGGCATAGGGGTACCATAGTATCACCTTCGGCATCTGCCGCCATACCTGTGCCGCCTCTACAGTGAAGAAGTGGCCACCCTCGCCACCACTATGGCGAAGCAACATGATCGACCACCGCCTCAACCACGGCTCTCGCGCCCCATGTGCACCCAATAGAATCCTAGGGCGCAAAACGACACCCTCTCCAGAAACCAGGCCACCAGGATGGACCCGAAGGCAAACTTCCCCATATTTGTGGACTGACAGTGGTCCAACTTCCCCACCATCCTCGAGTGCATCATAATCCCCCAAACGAAATGCTCACCGGCCAACACTCTCTCCATCACCCTCAAATGTCCACTGTTGATCCGCTGCATCACCACTGAACCATACACTCTCACAATCATCGCTGCTATGCAGCGATGTGCTAGGGCATCCATCACCCCGATGCTCACCACTGAGTCAGATATATAGTTCAATCCCGAACGATATCTTCGGCCCACCGTCGTGAGTGATGTATCCCTAGGAAGCACCGGCTCCGCTGGTAAGGGCATTCCCTGAAATGGAAGCCCAGTCAGAAAGTACACGTCCTCCACCGCAGTGAAGGGAATCTGCTCTCCCCGCACTATGAAGCAGTCCAGGTCTGGACTCCACATCTGGATAAGAAACTGCAGGAGATACTCCTGCACCCGTATCAAGGGGCACTCAAAGAACTTCAGCATCCCACAGGCTGCCAAAGTTGCACGTATGCCTGGCTCCTCAATAGCCATGGTGTCTCATAGTTGGGACCAATCCCGCTCTCGCCAACCAACCAGCATCGTGCAAATAGCTCACCTGCATAACACAAAACTGTCCTCAGTCAGCCACATGGACAATTAAAAACATCAAAAAGACACATTTTATACCTGTCAACCTTGCCTCCATGGCACGGTTGTTTTACCCATAGGCACGCACACATGCGCGCCTGTACACCCCACAGGCGCGCACATATGCGCACCTATTCACTACACAGGCACGCATGAGTGTGCGCCTATTCACTACACATGCGCGCTCTCAAGCGCACCTGTTCACTCTACAGGCGTGCACATGTGCGCGCCTGTTCAATCAACAGGCGTGCCCATGTGCGCACCTATTCAGCAAATAGGCGCGCCCATGGTACGTGCCCTTAATTCCCTCAACCGCACTCCCATGCGCGTCTATCCGGTGGAAAAGTGCACACGTGTGCGCACCTATTACCGGATCGCTCACGCATGTGGGGCCCATCCCCCTAAACACCTATGTATGGCCCTTTGTACAGCCCCTACCCAAAAATTGAAATCCTAATTCTATGCAAGATGATCAGACCACTAACCTGATACTCGCAGGTCCTCAATCGGATGCCTCATACTCCTAGAATATCACAATCTCCTCTGAATGCTTCTTGTCCAATCACTATAGCAGTAAGTACAAATGAGGTGGAAATGTGGGCCCTACAGCTATATATAGGCCTTTTTTCCAAACTTCCACTCACCATTCTGGGAGCTCACGGTGTCCATTTCTCGATTCGTCTTCAGCCATGAGATCAACATCTCATCATCTATATCACAACAGTCCCTGGGCCTCTTTTCATCCTGAGCCCCCGGGGCACCATTTTTTTCATACCCTGATCAGGTACGCATGTGCATATTCACGCTTATCAAATACATGCTCATATCTTAGATTCTCTTCAGATATTGTTCACGTTGGGTATTTGGTTTTCATGTGTGCAGGTACTTGATCATCATAAATCGGCACAACCCCTTCAGGTATATACTCAGCACGGGCATGTAGTCTTTCCCTTTGTATCGCACTTACATTTCCCATCACACCCTCTGGCATTTGCCTCTAGGACCCCCACTACCAACTCTGCAGTACCCACACCTCCATTTGCATCTTCGGTACTGTCAGCCGATAGCATTCTTACCCACATGAGTTGTCTCATTCATAGCACCTTTTGGCACTTCTGACACTCATGCTATTTTTCAAACCCCTTTAGGGATGGGAGTCCCGATAGTCTTACATCATGTCGTGAATCAACCACATACTCCTTCTCCTCATTTTTCTAGCTTTCCCAACGGACTCCCAGATTATCTCTCCACAGTTCTGTGGTCGGGTTGCACATCTGCAGTAGCATGAACCCTCCATTTCATCCACAATCCGTCTACCCATCTACAAATCTCCCTTCATTTCACCTACCTCATACAGAAACCCAACCATGGGGCCCCCACCCTTCATCAGTTCTCCAAGCAAATTATGCCCTACCCGGGCCCACCACATCACACTGGGGCACCCATTTCTATATTTGTACACTTCCCCCCAATTATTCATTATTTATTGTACAAACGCCTTTATTTTCAGTCGTTACATTACCTTTTTTTTTGTCGTCACCTTTGGGTGACCTACTTCCCTCTTTTTGGCCAACCGCAACCCATGTCACCCTTGGTTGGAGCACTACTTGGCGTCCACCCTTACCATCATCGTCCATATCTTTAGAGTACCCCACAGGACACTTACCTATGCCCTCTGAATTTGTTCACCTTGTCCCGCCTCTGGCACAACTTATCCCCAGTCTTGTCGTCCCCCTGACACTCAACCTCGTTGAATGGTTGCGGCCACTTTTTATCTCACACATACTCCAACCAAGGGAAGACTTGAGTCTTCCCACATCTTGACTTCGTCCATGTACCTCCTCCACTTCCTCACCTCACCTAGTAGATTTCATGAAGCCATTTTCTTCTGGGAGTCGCGTCCCCCTTTTTGTCGACATCAGCACAGTTTCCAGAAGGGCGACAGTATCTTGATTCTCATTATCCACTCAATGAGAGATCTCGGACAGCACAGGGTGAAACACCATTACTCCCTATTGTCATTGACCCCCATAACATTCGACGCCAACACTTTCTCATGTTACGGTGGGTCTTACTTTGCGACTATTGTAGTTAGTTCTTTCATTTGCCGAAGACCTCTAAACTTGGCTAGGCTATCAATGCCCACATAATCGGTGATACTTATTGCCACGATCACTGCCTACTATTCAGAGTATGTACATCTACAACATTGTCTTCTGCCTTTATCATGACCACCCCCGAGGGAGCTGCAGTTGTCTACACCAACACTTCAGTCATCTTTTTTCAAAGTTACATGACACGAGCATGGGGCATGCCCGCCTCGTTTGTACACAGTTTTCTATTTTACACACCTCATGGAAGGTCGGGTCCTAACAGTTCCTTTTTCCCTCCAATGGATCACTTTGTACCATCCCACTATTGTTCTCTCTTACAACAACATTCTTAGTAGAAGAAACATTGATGGATTTCGGCTATACGTATGCTCCTAACCTGATCCATCAGGGGGCATCTGTTATCACTGAAATTTCATCCGCACATGGTTACAAGAACTCAGCATCGTCAAATAGTGATGAAGTCATCCATGGACCTAAATTAATACCAAAGCATTCGTAAAATACTCAAAAACTATACAAAGTAGTGAAAAATTGAAGGGTGTTATGCAAACATTGGGCGTGCACACACATGCGTGGAACATGAACGCAGAAATCGTGCACAGGTGCACGATGCGCAACTGTTATTGCAAAATGTCGCACACCTACTAAATGGTGCATTTATGAGAGTGGTCGGCCTCCCACCCACTTATGGTTCAGCTCCCAAGCCGATTTGACCCTTAAATCTGGACTAGATTCGACTGGATGGCTGGTCAAAGACCTAGAAATGCCCTAATTAGCCTCTTTTCACACTACAAAGCAGTTAAACAATAGCTCAAAGGGATGCTATAAAAAGGCCATGGATGCACCTCATTTTTCAAGGAATTCAAAGTAATGTTATGCTGCCTCTATCCTCTTGAGGACTCTATCCTTGTCAAGAGCATATTAGCACCATTGCTATGGACAAGCCATCTCACCCATTGAGTGGATTTGTAAAGAGTTCTTTCATCATTTTCCATTTTTTCTTTGTTGTAAGAAGAGCTAGCTAGTGGGGGTCCA
The DNA here is from genome assembly GCA_009831015.1 of Picea engelmannii. NCBI lineage: Eukaryota > Viridiplantae > Streptophyta > Pinopsida > Pinales > Pinaceae > Picea > Picea engelmannii. The sequence goes on from ML805679.1 coordinate 54,109, forward strand.
AGAGCCCTCCCTTGGAGGAAGAAGGGACTCATAGTCCCCTTTCTTCTTGGTGTATTGTTTCACTAATAGATCAGCCTCAACATTGGTGACATGGGTCTTATGGTTCTTTTTGTTTCTATGTCCCTATGCTCATGAATTTAGTTTTTATTGCATTTCTTAGTTTAATTCTTAATTGTAGTTTTTTGTTTCTTTCCCTAACTCTTTTCCTTGCAGTTGTCCTGCTCAACAGACCCAACTGAGCTTGCAAGCACCTCTATTTTTCTCACTAAGGTGGCAGAAGAGGCACAATAGTGCCCATTTCCCCAATACTCACCATGGAGCCCGACATGAAGTTATCCCTCGCACAGTACTTCTGGCCTAAGATAACTAACTGCCCATCCCCAGGTACTACGGGCTCCGCCGGTAAGGGAATCCCCTTAAAAGGGAGCCCAGTTAGAAAATATATATCCTCCACTACAGTGAAGGCCAACTTCTCACCCCACACCATAAAGCAATGAAGATCTGAACTCCACATATGAATCAAGAACTGCAAGAGATACTCTTGGGCCCGTATCAGGGGGCACTCAAAGAACTTTAGCAGCCCACAAGCTGCCAAAGTATCGCAGACCATCGTATCCTCATTGGTCACTGCCTCCCTAAGGAGTGACCAATCTCTCTCTCTCCAGTCAACTAGCATCATCCAAATGATCACCTGCATCCACATATACAGTAGTTTATCAACAATCATAACCCATAAAAGCATCAAAATCTCCAAAAAAGATGAGTTTTTACACACTTCATCTTTACCTTACAAGCGCGGTTGTTTTTCCAACAGGCATGCATAGATGAGTGCCTGTTCATCCCCCAGTCGCACACTCATGCGTGACTGTCGGCCATATAGAGGCACATTCATGTGCCCCTGTCACACATACAGGCGTGCATCATAGCATGCCTGTTCACTACACAGCTACACATGCATGCGTAGCTGTTAGGGGCACAGACGCACATGCATGCATTGATGTGACTTACACAAGCGTGCATGCCATGCACACCTATTTTCCCCATTAGGGTGCCCCCATGCGCGGATGACCAAATTACAGGTGCACACCCATGCACGCACATTTATCGATCACCCGTGCACTGGGGGGACCACACCCACAAAACCTCATGTACGACCCTCTGTACAGGCCCTACCCAAAAATATAAACCCTAATTCTATGGAGAAGGATATGACAACCAACCTGAAGCTTGATGATATTGAATTAACTACCTCGATCTCCCAGAATATCCCAATCTCCTCTACAATCGCTCGTCCACTCAATAAGACAGCAGGCAGAAATGAGGTGGCATTATGGGCCCTACAACTATATATAGTCCATTTTTCCAAACTTCCAGACTCATTTATGGGAGCTCTGGGTGTCCTTTTTTCGATCCGTCTTCAGCCACCTGATCAGAACCTCGTCACCTACACCATTCCCTTCCCCGGGACACTTTCCATCCTCAACCCCTGGGGGAATTGTTCTCATCTAACGCTTAGGTACACATGCTTACATTCACATATTATCGAATAATTGTTATATGATATTTTTCTTTAGATATTTTTCATGTCAGGTATTCGGTTTTCATGTGTGCAGGTACTTGATCATTACACATCAGCGGTATCCTTCCAGGTATATTATCAACACTAGCATGTAGTCATTCCCTCTGAATATCAAAATGCATCTCCCAGTCACACCCTTCGATCTTTGCCTCTAGGATCCCTATATCCAGCTCTGCAGTACTATCACCTCCGTTGCATTTCAATATTGACATCCAGTAGCACTCTCCCCCACATGAGTTTTCCCATTCATAGTCCCCTTAACACTTTAACACTCATGTTGTTTTCACCCTTTAGGGATGGGAGTCCCGATAGTCTTATGCATTGTCAAGAACTAGCCACATACCCCTTCTCCTCATTTTTCTAGCCTACCCAGTGGAATCCTGGATTACTTCATCATGGTTCTAGTTTTGACTACACCTCCGCAGTATCATCAACCATCCATTTCACCCACCATCAGTTTTCCCATTTGCAGACTGTCCTCCATACATTTCCCTAATACAAAAACCCGCCTATAGGGTCCCCACCCTCCACTTCTTTTTCGATCATCTTGCGCCCTCATCAGGCCAAGCCATCTTACACTAGGGAACCCATTTTTGTATCTGCACAATTATCCCAACTTATTTTATATGCTTTTGGTAATTGTACAAACCCTTTTTCTACATTTTCATAGCTTTTTGTTGTCGCCTTTAGTGACCTTCTTTTCCCTGACAAATCATCCCTTGTCGCCCTTGGTTGGGGCATTTTTCACTTCCCGACATCAATGACATTATCCATAAACCCCGAGTATCCTACAACCCATACACCTTTTGATCTATGTATTTATCCATTTTGTCAAGCTTCTGGCTCAATTTATTGTCATCTAGTTGTCCCCCTGACACTAGATTCAGTTTCATGGTTGCTGCCACTTTACATCTCTCCCTAACCAATGACAGTATTGAGTCTCACTATACCTAAACTTCCTCCATGTTACTCATTAGTTCTTGATTTATCCAAGTGGATTCCGTGAATCCCTCCACTTCGTGAAGTCGCGTCTCCCTTTCTGTCGACATCAACACAGTTTCCAGAAGGGAGACCGTATCTTGACTCTCATTACCTTTACAATGAGGAGTCTCAGATGGCACAGGGAAAACCACCATTGTTCTATGTTCTCTTTGACCCCCTTAACATTTGAATTCAACATTATCTCATGTTACGGTGGGTCTTACTTTGTGACTATTGCAGTTGTTTTATCTTAGCGGAAGACCTCTGAAATTTGATAGACTATCAATGTCTGGACATTTATCAACACTTCCCACAGGTGTCCTTACTTCTTTTTTCAGAGCTTGTTCACCATTAGAATTGTCCTCTGTTATTATCAAACCACCTTGGAGGGCGCTGCAGTGATCTATTTCCACAACAACTTCAGTCACTGAATTTTGGGTTACATGACACGAGCATGGGGCGTGCCCGCCTTGTTTGTACATAGTTTTATTTTTTCCACACCCTGAGAAAAGATTGGGTCCTATAGGTTCCCCTCTCCTTCCAATGGATCGCTCTTGATAATGCTCACAACTCTCTTTCTTACACAGGTACTATCAATAGAAGAAACATTGATGTATTTCGGCTATACATATGCTCCTAACCTCACACATCAGGGGGCATCTGATATTACTGAAATTTCATCTGCAAATGGTTACAGGAATCCATCATCTCCAAATAGCTATTAGTTCACCCATGGACCAAAAATGCGTTTCCAAAAGGCCCAAAACTATACAATCAACAATAAAATCAGCATGCGCTAAGACTACACAGGGAGCACGTGCACATGCACCATTCAGAAACGCAGGAAAAAGCACACATGCGCATGATGCATGACTGTGGACACAAAAATCTGCACATCCCTCAAAACAGTGCATTTATGATATTGGTCGGACTCCAACCCACTTCTGGTTCATCTTCCAAGTCAATTTGACATCCAAATTTTGGATGAATCCGGCTAGGTGGATGGTCAAAGACCTAAGGGCACCCTAAATGGCCCATTGTTCACACTAAAAGCTGGTTGAATAATGCCTCAAAGTTATGCTATAAAAGGAAGCCATGGGTGCACTACATTTTCAAGGAATTCATTTGTATTGTTATGCTGCTGATATCCTCTTGGAGGATCCTCTTTCCTCATCAAGAGTATGCTAACACCATTGCACTTAGCCATTCATATCACCTCTAGAATGAATGTGCTTTGGATTCTCTTCACCATTTCATTCAAGTTTCTCATTTGTGAGAAGAGCTCAATATTTGGGGGTCCAAGAGCCCTCCCTTGGAGGAAGAGGGGACCCAAAGTCTCCCTGTAAAGAACCAAATATTAATATTGCATAGAAAAACCTCAGAAAAAGTACTCAACGCCTTGAAAAAGAGATAATTTCAGATCACGAGCCTCTTTGAGGGGGCAACCTCCTTTTACCCCACTTAAATGTTCAACTACAAGATGATTCAAAATGAAAATGTCTCCTTGGTATATATAGGAGACTAGGAGGTATAATTACAACTAATGGCCTAAAGCCGACATAAATAAAATAACATTACTAATATAATATTCCCCAATTAAGGGGTAATGAGCCAATATTAGGGCTTAACATGCTGTTGTAGGAAAATCTCCCTGCGAATAGGTAGATCGCCTCTAAGAGCTTGACCTTAACCCTAGACAAAAAAATGCTTAACGTGGACACTAACTTCCTTTCAAATCTATCTAAACTAATACATGACAAGGAAGGATAACAGAAGTACCTATTTATCGACGTTTGTCCCTGCACGCTCTGAGTTGCGCTCCAATCCTTTGATCCTCGCTGATTTCTGTAGACAAACAAGATACGACTACTTCCTACTCCAGTAATATTAGCTTGAAAAAATATCTATCAATCAATGATAAGTTCATGTAACATCAGACACAAACTAGAAAGAAACAGGCCAAGCGTGTCATATTGATGAGAATAACGACAGCAGTACTTACAATCATAGATGTGAATGCGACAGCTTCGTCAAGTCCCCTTCGTCTAACCCTTGCTCGAAATATCCACAACTTGGCTGACAGCAACTTCACTGATCACTTCTCTTTTGGTTGACTGTGAGTTTCCTCCAAGATCATAAGTTTCATGTATTCAATTCTTCCCCATTTCCACCATCATAGAGCTTTCTTATATAGGTTGGGAGGAGCCTAACCTCTTGAGTTATGTTTAGAACCAGTTGGGAACCTCCTCCTTAGATCAGGGATCTCTTGATGAAACCAAGAATTCGAGTTCAACTGCCTCCTAATATCGAAAGATCCTTTCCTCATTCTCCTCAACGGGCTAAAAACTGACCCAAATTAGGGAGCTCTCCTTTAAAAGGGTCATCAGAGCGCTAGAACGCTCCCTGAGAAGCTTAAGGGGAGTGCCAGCGCTTCACAAGTGGGAAATGCTCCTTCAGAGGGGTGAGGAAGCGTTTTAACGCTCCCTAAGGCCTTATAGAAGAGCGCCAGCGCTCCTAAGGCTGTTTTAGGGGAGCGTTCACCCTCAAAACTCTTGATTGGAAGCCCTTTTTAGGCGTTAAGAGTTGTTTGACTTCAGTGAACCAGTTCTCCTTCTTTAAACCAAGTACATAAGATGTTTTAAGTGCCTCTTTAGTGTCATCATTATGGCAGCATGATTCAACAACATTTGCGATACTTGTAACCAACTTGCGACACTTACGACGATTGAGAGGAATATGCGACACTTATCCAGTTGAGTAATTTTGATGTGTAACAGAATGCCCCCCAAAGTATGAAGTCAGAAGATGCGAACTGATGACTGAAATACTTTGCAGACGTTCAAGCAAGGGTATAGACTCGGAGAACCTAATGGAAGCTGCACACAAACATCCAACAAATATCATGACATATTTCAAAACCCAAGGCAGGCATACCTATGCTTGGGTGATCGAGACTTGTAAGGTATGGCCGCCATAATATACACTGCGGATCCATAATTGTATTGATAAAAAGGGTATAGCCACCAAAGATACAATGTGGATCTATACTTTGATGACTTGGACTGATCGTAGCCACGAAAGATACACAGTGGATCTACGAGATGACAAGACATAGCCACGACCAATACAAAGTGGATCTATGTAACAGTGCATGTGTTCTTTGTCCAATAAAACTCCTTTGCAACCTGGGCAAAGCATATATCAAAGTGATTACTCAACCCAGGGTCTTCTTACCAATCCCAGTGTGATACGATTCTAACCATGTGAATGGATGTCTTGGCGTCGAACATGGCAGAAACCACTTGATTACCGGTCAATGAGGTAAACCGTTAACAAGTGTGAGGGAGATCACCATTAATGTCAATGATTCCCAAGGTACCCTAGTAGATTCCATCGAATGTGAATAGATGGTCTGAGGTTGAATATTTGTGGAATCATTCGATCAGGAGTCAATGATGTAAACCCACTATCAAATGTGAGGAGGCCTGCCATTGAGGCATGCAGGTCCCAAAGTACTAACTTGTTTCTAAGTCTAATTCCTGGATAATGTGTTGGAGTCGACAGGAATAGACTCGTCGAGGGAGGCCCTTGATGTATCCCCCATCAACGACATGAAACGGACATGGAGATGTAATTGGTAGATCATATGGACTGACACAGGTTTTGAGGCAAGATATTTGGGATGGCTGACTCTTGAGGTGGATACTTCCCTTGAACACTGAGGCACAACAGAAAAACATGGCATGGACCAAAACTATGCAGTGGGTACTGTGACTTGCATCGGGTGACCCAAAGGAGTGAAAGGAAACTCTGAGGATTGGCTCAGTGCAGAGGTTCAACGGATTATGATATATGCAAAGTGACAAAGTGTCGTGTTCAAGGGCGACTCTAAGAAGTGTTGGATGATGTTCTCAAGAGATTTCTTGGCTTGCTCCTTTCAATTTTTCCCCCATCCAGATAGATGAGTACCTCTTTTTGATTTAACGAGCTCGAGGAGGATAACACATGCTCGATATAACTCACCTTCAGTAATTTCCTCTTACTTTGTTTAATGAACCGAAAGAAGTAAGGGATCGGTCCCGTATGGGCCTGTCGATGTGTGCTTTAACGAGTCCAAAGATAGAAAACTCGAAGGTTTTTCGGGATTATAGAGTTTGGAAAAATGCTTAAAAGAGAACTCTCTCAGTTCCTTTTTCGTACAATAGTCCAATGAGACCAAAAAGGGTTAAATTATCGCTCGCAAGACGCCCTTTCTGACCTTTTAACGAGTGTGAAAGGAAGCAAGATCACTCGACAATCTTTTCATATTTAGAGAGTCTGAAAAGGGTTTAAAGGAGACTCCAGGGGGGTTCCTTTTTCGTGTGTTCGTATCCATACGGGTCTGAAAAAGAGATAAAAGTTTACCCGGTTACGTTCTCATATTGTTGAGCTCGAGAACGAACTAAGACTATGCTCATAACTGCGACAAGGTGAATGATTCATTAGAACTTCCAGGAAACCTGCGATGCTAGACACTACAAACCAGAGTTTAGTGAAGCCATTTACATCATTAGAGAAACCCAAAATGACCATACCTTATAAAAAAAGAAATTTTATAAATAACAATTGATTTGAAAATTCATTTACCATTTCATTTGCAAGGATTTTTGGAGTAGTGGAGAATCTCATTTTGGAGCAAATCTTGTTTTTCTCGCTGCCGGAGCTACGATTGATCATTTCGCTCACCATTCGAACCAGGTAGGTGTTCATCCTTTGCTCTTTCAATTGCATGGTTTCAAGTTGATTTTCATGGAATTATTTATTTAAAACACAAAGCCCTAGGCCGCCCCTCTTTGAACCAAATCGGCCTCTTTTTAGAGATAATAAAATGGGGGGATTCTTTTACAAAAATGTGTTAGAGAAGGGTTGTTAGAATGTCCATACCCTTGCAATCAATTAGGCAGGTCATTTTTAGCAAAAGAAACTCATAAAAGTTCTCCCCAAATGCCCACGTCCCCCCAAAATCGTTTTGCATTTTTTAAAACGTTTTAATCATTATTTGGCAAATATTAAGGGGCGTGGTGTCTAAAAAGATCGAATGGTTGCTTTCAGATGACATGGGAACTTTGTTTTATGTTTTAAAATGCTTTTGAAAATCGCCGAGATTACAAAAACGTGAGGAATAATAAAATTCTTGATTTTTTTGTTTTGTAGGTGTCCTCGACAATCATGATTGAATGGAAAGAGAGGGAACACGAGATGGATGATTTATCCGCTCTACGGAGTCCTCATACGTGGGCCACTTTGTGAGCCAGTGGCTTGCTCAAGTTTTTCAAATTGCAAAAAATGAAGAGAGAGATTCTACTGCTTGAGTACATGATTGGCCTTTGGGACGTTGCGGAACAGGGATTCCGTATTGGTACACAACTCCTAACCATTGAGTTGGAAGATGTGTACTTTTCGACCGGCCTCTCGAAAAGAGGAGTCCCCATATCCTTCACTGGACAGAGGGAATTACCTGAGTAGGTGGATGTGTATTTGGCACGCCACTGTATTTCGGGAGCAAGGTTGGTAGGGGGAAGGATCCCTATCAAGGATATACGAGATCTGCCTCTTCGATCTATATTATTTTCTATCACAAGTGTGACCGGTAGCACTAGTGCTCATTTGGCATCGAGATCACAGGTGGCCTATGGTGTTTAGTGTTTAGAACCAACATTGTTCAATTGGAGTGCAGCATTCCTTTGGAATGTAAAGGAACAGATCTCACGATGCAGGACTGGTCAGAAACAGTTCGGTTATGGCTCGTTCTTAGTCTCGTTTCTCTTAGAGCGCATCCCTCAGATGCAGCCTCAGATAGCATTGGCAGTGTGCCCAGTGGACGAACCTCGGATGGAGAGGTGGACTAGTCTGTCTCCAAGACTAGTTTCGGAGTCAGAGTTCCACTTCACTAGTGATTTCTTTGCCTGGCTGAGACGGTAGTTCCTCTGGATAGAGGACTTCCCTTATGCCGATGTAGACTTCCGTGCAAGTATGGACTTGATTTTTCCTGCGGGGGAAGACTGGGATGAGTCAGGTAAGAGATTAAGCCATATCTTGTCTAGTTTTTGTTTTTTAAGTTTTTGATGTATATGTATTTTTTTTTTGGGTATGTAAAAGAGTTTTAACGGATGTTTTGTTTTCAACATGCAGACAAGGGAGCAGTGCACCCAGATGATATACCAGTACCAGGGCATCGTGGAGGCACTCCAGTTGCAGCAAATCCAGTGGTACCAGCGATGGGTCTCCGGGAGGTCGAAAGAAACCTCCAAGGCCTTACGATGGGCATCCCTCCTTTGCGGAGGGGGGAAGTGCCTTTATATCTACAGCGGCACACTGTAGGGGTACCAAAGAATATCAATTCTCTGTTGAGGCGCGTAGTGCGTGCAATAGTCTATTACTCACAGCACAATGTCGTGCGGGGAGATTAGAGTCTCCCTATGATCATGTTTTTTGTATGCCTTGTCAGGCGATGTTGTATGGGTGGACAGACCCAATATTTTTCCCTTTTACACACTTTTTGATGTAAGGCAAACATTTCAGTCACGCCATATATATATATATATACAGTTTCGAGTTTTTATGATACCAATGATTTGTACATGATGATGTCTGTCATGTTTTTTAATTTACATGTAATGTACAGTTTTTGCTTTCCTTGAATCTTATCTGTGGGCTAGATACCGATCCATGATATAATTAGCTAATGAATCTGAAACACTATTAAGTTCTCTCGGAATGTGTCTATATTCAATGTAATCGAACATTCGTTCAAGACGGCGAACTTGCAAGTGTAGATGTAGCAGGATAGGACAACGGATAGCATAGATGCAGTTGACTTGATAAACCACGAGTTGGGAGTCTAAGTAAATAATGATACGAGAGATACCTAGGGAGGGGGCTTGGGTCAACAGTCCAATGACAGCGTGGTATTCTACCATATTGTTGGTTGTTGGTCCTAAACAGATGCCTCCTAAACTCACCACCTCATCAAATTGATAAATAACCCATGCCACCGAAGCAATGTTCCAGGTATGTCGGCTGGCGCTATCCGCAAACCCAAAAAGGATAGGAAAGGAAGACGTCATCTGCGCATGAAAACATAGGCACAGTCATGAGTAGCAATGGTAAAGACTCGAGCACGCGAGAGAAAAAGACACACCAAACTAAAATACAATAATGTACAAAGTACAAATGCTAGGTGATCTAGGCATAGTACTTTTTAAGGTAAAGCCCATTTCGGGGCTCTCCCAGGGAAATTCCATCATGATCTACTAGTTCATAAGCACCTCTGTGTAAAACACGCTTCACGATGTAAGGACCGTGCCACATAGGTTCTAACTTTCCTGTTCCCAATTTATCATGTGCTTGGTCGTAAACGAGGACTAATTCTCCTTCTGCAAAGGCTCGAGGTTGGACGGATTTGTCATATTGACTCTTAATTCATTTCTGATGTGCCTCATTAACGAGAGAAGCATCATGGCGTGTTTCATCCAGCTTGGATAGATACAAGAATCGTTCTTCTTCCGCAGAAGTATGGGGCAGGAGTTCTACTTTCAATTTGAGTGATGGAATTTCACACTCGATTGGTAGGACGGCTTCAATGCCATAGACCAACTGGAAAGGCGTGAATCCGGTTGAGGTTTTCACCGAAGTACAATAGGCCCAGAGAGCGGAAAACAGTTGTAAATGCCACGATGTTTTTTTTTCCCCTACCATGCGTTGCATCATGGTTTTCAGGACTTTGTTGATAGCCTCAACTTGCTCGTTCGCTTGAGGGTAGTAGGGGGATGAGTTTTCATGGCGAAAACCCAATTTGACATGTAACTCACTCATCATCTGGTTTTTGAAGTGTGCACTATGGTCGGTGACAATGGCATGTGGTACACCAAAATGAGTAATGATATGGTTGAAGAGGAATAGAGCTGCAGTACGGCCATGATTCAGGAAGGTAGGCATAGCCTTAGCCCATTTGGTGAAGTAGTCGACGGTGACGATGATGTAACCGTGCCCCCCGGATGAGGTAGGCTTACACTGCATGAAATCGATACCCCATTTGGAAAAGGGGTCGATGGCAATAATGGGGTGCAACATAGTAGGGTGGGTGTGTGCCTTCTTGTTGAAGATTTGGCAGGGTGGGCATTTTTTGACGGCCTCGATGCAATCTTTGAAAATCGAGGGTCAAAAGTAGCCGGCACGTAAGATTTGTTGGGCTATGGCCATCCCGGAAAGGTGACCGCCACAGGCGCCAAGGTGACAATCATTCAAAATGCGTTCAGCCTCTTCGTGAATCAGACACCGCCGAAGGATGGTGTCAATACCACGGTGATACAAAGTGTCGTCGAGGATGAGATAACGGCGAGAGTGGTGACAGATGCATCGACGCTCTTCGCGAGAGATGTTAGGCTGAAAACGTTGAGTTTGAAGGTAGAGGAGAATGTCTCCATACCAAGGGTCAAAAGTGCTAATGAGGAAGAGAGATTCATCGGGGAGAGAATCTCTAGATTCAATGTTTTCATCGGCACAAGGGAGAGCACAAATGAGCTCGGCAAACACCAGGGATTTTTTGGCTTTAGCCTTTGTAAACTCGAGATCGAATTCTTGAAGAATAACGATCCATTTCGAATATTGTCCCCCAAGTACTTGACGTGTCAAGACGTGGTACATGGGTTTAGAGTCAGCGATTACCGTGGTGGTGTGTAATAAGATGTAGTGGCGGAATCTTTGGACAGCAATGACGGCTTCCATAGCCAGTTTCTCAACACGTGAATATCTGAGTTCGGGTCTGGATAAACTCTTGCTCAGATAATAAATCACATGTTCTTCATCGTTAGAGTCTTCTTGAACTAACACCATCGCAATGGTGGAAGTAGAAGCGGCCAAGTAAAGGATATAATCCTTTGTATATTCAGGAGGATGTAACAAAGGAGCATGGGTCAAAGCGTGCTTGAGAGCGTCGAATGACCGTTGCGCAGTGTCATCCCAGATGAAAGGGACGTTCTTTTGCAGTAGCCGCATAAATCCTTTAGTGATCTCGGCATAGTTGCAGATGAAATGGCGAATTAAGTTTGCTTTGCCTTGCAAACTTTGGATTTGGGTTAAGTTGGTAGGTGGGGGTAAGGCTAGAATGGCCTTAATATTTAAGGGATCCACCCTGATCCCATCTTTGGAGATGATGAAACCGAGGAGTCGGCCAGATTCGACAGCGAAAATGCATTTATGTGGGTTCAAGCAAATACGATAGAAGCGACATCGAAGAAAAATTGCCCGCAAGTGACCAATGTGATCAAGTCGATTGGATGAATGGGCGGGTAAATCATCAAGGTAAGGTTCCGCGATATGCTTGATGTCGTGGAAAGCGTACGACATGGCTCGCTGGAAAGTAGCACCAGCATTTTTAAGGCCAAATGGTAGCTTTCGGTAGGCGAAAGTTCCCCAAGGGCAGATGAAGGCTGTCTTATGTTGATCAGCAGGTAAGATTTCAATCTGGTTATATCCAGAAAATCCATCCATGAAAGAGAAGATTACGCTTCTTGCACAATTATTGATGATTTGATCGATGAAAGGCGTAGGGTAGTTGTCCTTGGGACAAGCTTTGTTGAGATCTCAATAATCTACACAAACACGGATGGTCCCTTGTTTCTTGGCAACCGGAACGAGGTTGGAGACCCATTCCGTCAAAGGGACGGGGTAGATGAAGCCAGATTTTAGAATTTTTTCAACTTCTGCCTTTATAGCTGCCATTTGCTTGGGGTGAACCGGGCGGAGTTTCTGTCGAACCGATTTTGCGTCAGGGTAAGTTTTGATTTCGTGTATGACGATTAAAGGGTCAATCCCTGGCATTTCCTCGTAGCTCCATGTGAAGACATCACGGAATTCCTTGAACAAAGCGGTGTAAGAAACCACTTCATCGAGCGTGCATTTAGCACCAAGATTGATGTTTTCCACGACACCCTCTTTGACTAAAATGTCAATTGTGATTGTAGTAGAGATATTACCCATGTTCCCCTCAGAGAGAGTATCTTGTGTGAGGATAGGGGATTGTGGAGCATTGGTAACATCGGGGGGGAAGACAGATCGTATGTCTTGAAATTCTTCCAAAGGCGAAAGAAAAGAGGATCGATGGTGGTTATCATCCCAAGGAAATTCGTCAATGCTAAGCATTTCCATAATAGATTCGTCGGAAGGAAAAATGTGGGAAATGTAATCAACGACAGATGATAGGGAATCCAACCATGAGGGCACTGAATAAGTATCGGGTGCCAATGAATGTGAATTGTTGGGAGAGGGAGAGTTAGATTGGATAGCTACGTATGCGGCCTCGGCTGGGCTGAGTGGCATGGTGTCACTGAGCACATTGAATTCCAAAGGACTAGGTACAATCCAAGGATCAGATGATTCCAGGGATTGATAAGGCATAGTCGAGATCATATTGACGGCAGTAGTGTGGTGTGCAGTAGGTGGAAGCGGTGTAGCGAAAGTACCCATAAGTCTAGAATCTTTCAATAGGCCAACACCAACGCTTTCATACGTAACTGGGTGGTCTCCCAAAAAAGGAATGTTGTTGGTGGCAGGGATGTGAGCGTCAGGTGTACAGAAGTCAAGTTGATCGACGGTGACAATTTTTCCTTGATGGGGGAATTGTACACATCGAAACATCGACGAGGCGACATCAGTCATAGCATAGAACCAACTTATTCCGAGTAATAGGTTGTAATCGAGGGGAGCATCGACCACCTCGACATCAACGGTAACAGTTTTACCGCCCAATTGAATGGCTAGGGATTGCAGTAATCCGTGAGGGTGGAAACCTCATCCATCGAAAGCACGTAACATCGTAGGGGATTTGTTAAGGGCAGGTGATTTTAAGCCTTTCCAACAAGCTAGAGACATGACATAGGTAGAGGCTCCCTCATCCAGGATAGTTCGGTGGATTTGTTGATTGTGAACAACAACATCGATTTGGAAAGCTAGCTAGTGGGAGAGTCACAGTTGATGATCATCCAGATTAAACGTGATGTAGTTTGATGACTCAGGATCGAAAGCACTGATAGCAGCTAAGAGCATCCTACGTTGGTTAGGACAGTGTTGTAGAACTTCCAATGCGGACATGGCACACGGGGCTTGGGCCAAATCTTCCACAATATTGTAATTTTGGGCAGCCCGTGAATTAGGATTGAAAGTGGATTTCCGGATGGTGCTCTTAGGAGGGCGTAAGATGGAGTCAAAAGAGGGTTTCTCAATCTGAAGTGGCCCGGATGGAGGGCTAACAGAAGGAGGATTAACAACAGATGGTAAAGGATCTGGCGAAGAACCGTTAGCAGTCTTCGGCTTGTCAGGTTTAACTAGCGTGTCATATGTCATAGAACGCGTGGTTAGATTAACCCCGTTAAACATGTAAATGTGGGCGCTTGTTGAGGCCTCATCATGGGGTTGGTTGGAACTGCCCCCCGGCGTGGGGGTCTGTGCAACCAAATATTGTTGTTGCGGAAAAGGCTGAGTAAGCACATCGGGTTGTGAATTTCCCTTGAAAAGTTTAGCCACTTCATCGCGGTGTGGGCAATCTCGAGTGTAGTGATTGTCACCACAAATGAGACATGGGAATTTCGGTTTTTTTTGTGGTTGTTTTCCGGAAGCAAGGGTTTGCGGTTGGGTTTTGGGTTGTTCGTTGTTATTTTTCTTCTTTGTTTTGTTTCTCGCTTTCTTCTTGCCCCCAAGTTGTTGTGAAGGGGTTGATTGGACCACATTCACATCAGAGACCTGAGTTTGAGGGGGGGTAGAAGAGGGTGTAGTCGAGCTGGGAGAATCCGTCGAAGTGGGCCGCTGAGATGTTCCAGTGGACTGGGTGGTAGATTGGGTTTTGACGGAGCCAATAACTCCATCCGCAGCTGAAGAAGTCGATGGTTTGGATGGATCGTTAGTGGAACGGGTAGCATTCGGTATCAACTCATATAGAGTACCGGATTGTGATTAGTCTAGGTACTGAGATCGGGCGATGGCTTCTTCCTCGGGGACCACACCGCCCATGGCGACATCACGAGTGATCTGGGGTAATAATGATTTCGTGAACCATTCCGCTAATAATTGGTCGGGGATGACCGCTTTGATTAGCCTTCGTCGTCGTCTCCATTCATGGATATGATCGGAGATGTGTATGGAAGTTGTCTGACGAAGGGAGGTTAGTAGTTCAGTACCCATCTCGTATCGAATAGGCAGTTGGAAGTGTGTGAGGAAGGACATGGCGAGGGAGTTGAAATCGTGAAAAGATGCACGTGGTAATTCAATATACCATTTTGCGGCGGAACTCGTAAGTGTCCATTGGAAAAGACGCAAACGAATAGAGTCATCCATGAGGGAGTTGGATGAACACCACAAATGGAAAGTCATCACGTGGTTGTTTGGGTCTTCTCCGAATTTTCCATCGAATTTTGGGATATCAGAAGGAAGTTTTGCTGGAATAGCTGGCCAAACCGGAGAATGATAAATGGGATCATTCGTTAACCGAGACAAGTCTGGAAGATCTAGGGTAGCCAGAAATGGTAGCTGTCGGTTAACCTGTGGGTAATGTTGGTGTGGAAAAGGTACACCAGTGGGGCCCATTACCGGGTTATGTGGATAATTATAACTAGTGGGCCCTCTCATATGAGGTTGGTTTTGACCAAGGTATGCAATATTTGAGGTGTTTTGAGAAGCATGTGTGAGCGGAGGATAACCGGATGGGTTTTGAGGGTTATAGGGTGGGTTTGGAATTTGTCCATAAGGGGGTTGTTGCGGAGCCTGAACATTTTGTCCCATGGAGGCATGCGGATTTCCTTGAAAAGGGACACTCCACGGATTGGGTGCGACGGACACATTTTGTCCTTGTGGTTGATGGTGGACTCCGACTTGAGGTTGCCCCCCAACATGAGGGTGCCCCCCGAATGGAATTTGTCCTCCGGTGGGAGGATTCCCCCCAGCATTAGGGTTCCCTCCGAATGGGATTTGTCCTCCGGAGGGAGGATGCCCCCCAATTTGAGGTAGAGTTCCTGGGATCTGAAAGCTAGATGCCAATGACTGAACAGTGTTACCGATCGGGTTAGGACCACCAAGGCTAGTCCCTCCGGGTTGTTGGATAGGTATGGAACTTCCCGGTACAATTTGAGTAGTGGTTTGAACAGTGGTGGTAGTGGATGCGTTCAGTGCCCTAAATCCAAAAGGGAGTGTAGGTCTTGGTGTTACAGGTGTGCCAATCGGGGCTTGATTAACTACAGCATTACCGGCAAGGATAGTCGGAATGTGCGGGGCCATTGTCGAATGGGCCGTCTGGAGGGGAATAGTAGGCCTTGGGCCAACGAATGGTATGTTCGGACCAACGGTTGGTGTGGCTGTGAAAGTGGTAGTACCGGTGAAGTGATTTGGGGGTACAGTGTAGGAAAAAGATGCATTGGCACCTTCTCCTGTTCCATAAAGATCTCGCACCAAGCGTGGTGGACTCCGAACAACGTCCGCAGTCCAAAAAGGGTCACTGGCTAGAGGGTTTTGAGGAGACCCGACTGGAATGTCAGAAGGATTGATGACAACAAATTCTCCAGTGGAATTTAGGTGGAGGATCTATCATTCATATCCCTCCGGAATGCGATAAGCTTCCGGAGATTCTGAGACAATTCCAAAATTCTCCAAAGGGATGGGAACTTCTTCCTGGGAAGTTGTAGTGTTTTGAACCTCGCTCTGTTGAGGAGATTCCTCCGTAGAATGAGGGGGTAAAGGGGTGTTTCCTTCCATATTTTCTGGAGGAAGTCCTTGTAGCCTCCGCGAACGGTGTGGAGGGTCGATGTTGGCGGAAAAGAGTCGGTGAAAGAAATATATGGCCAACTAGCGAAAAGAAACAACACACGCTAAAAAATCTAAGAATCACAACCAAGCAAACAGGACCTTCTTTTGATGACCGTACTAGTTGGTGATGAAATCCAACGTCGCGTGATCAAGTCTAGAAGGGGTGGGGGTAGGGTGGAACAGTTACAATGGCGACCTGCTTAATGGACTTACGGCTTGGTGCAAGCTTCCACGCAGTAATTGTCGATTTACCCTCCAAGGAGACCAAGTGAGTTTGACCAATGTCTGCTCTAGGTACAGTGAGACTTCCCGTCACCGTCACCTTGTGTAAGACCCTAAATATTATGGCTACTAAGGCTACCAATTCACAGTCAGCCCCTGGGTGGGAACAGTCAACAGTCTGATCGGAACGTACAGGCAGGTTATCAAGCCCGAAATCAACTAAAAGGCTTCCACGCAATAATTCTGGATTTACCTCAAAGTGACCCCCATAATACGATCCAACCACCACAATCAGTTAAACCATGGAGGGTTAGTCCCCGTAGCTTACCCGAATGCAACCTCGTGCGTAACCCCTTTGTGAGAGGGGGATCCCAGGTAGACTTATACGACAACTGGATTTGACTCTCCCTAACTCAGGATGCTACTGTTTGTTTTGGAAACTTTGGAGAGTTATTCTCAGAGCCTAATCCAAAGTACTACACCTATTCTACTGTTGGTGGAGGATCCTAGCAAAGAAAATTTTCTAGATAATTTTTAATTAGCGTTGATTTTTATGGCTGTTCTTTACGCAAAAGGGGTGCATGGAAGTGAAACAAATGGAATTATGACTCAGACCCAAGGAATGCATCGAATATGATAAGCGGTCATTTCCTTTTGATGAACGTCTATCTAAGGGAGAGAGAGAGTTCTTTTCACTTAACAAGCACAAATACAGAGTGTCCTCAAATGATTCTTTCTCTCAATCAAATCCTGATGTATTGCAAAAACTTTTAAATGCCTTCTAATATGCACAATCAATCATGGAGATGATTTTTCATTGTTCGTATGTGAGTTAAAGATCAATCAATCACAATGATTGTCTTGCTAATTGTCTTTTTATGAATGAAAATCAAACTAGCACAAGCTAAAGTCATACAAACAATGCACCCTCTTTGTTGCAATCAAAACGAAAAGCGAAAGAAAAGAAACAATCAAAGAGAAAACAAAATTCACACCCAAAAAGAAAAAGTTGAAGAACAATGACCTTGACTCAAATTAAGATAAAGAGGTCTGTAGGCCTTTGATGACCTTCACTAAGGTTTTTACTTAGTTGTTGAGGAGAGAAGAACAATGCATAAGTTTCAAATTTCACTCAACAGGAAAAACTCAATGAAAAAAGTGAAGGAGGCTACAAGATCCAAACAGTAAGGTGCTTATTCTTCAATCAAAAGACAGATGTCAAGGTTGAAAAGAAGGAAAGACTGACTCACAAGGTTACTCAGCAAAGGAACACAGGGGCAAAATCCAAGAAAATGCAATTTTGGAAGGTTTTTTGAACCAAAGAGGGCTGGCGCTCTGTTTCCAAGGGCAAGGAGCATTATAGCGCTCTGTGCAAAGCCATTAGGGGCGTTGGTGCTCTGTTAACACTAGGACAAGGGTGCCAGGGTCTAAAAGTCCCAGAAATGTCAAAAAATAAAAAAATTGCAATTCAATTCCGACAATTATGCTGAGTGTGATGGGGTAGGGAGCCAATCATCTCATGAAACCAATCAAAAGAGGAGTGAACCAGGTCTGAAACAATCAAGAGATAGAACTAGGTCAATGAGGAGAAATCAAAACAAGAGGTTTCGATCCGAGGCTATCTCCCCAGTATGGTCACCAGTTTCTGTTGTAGGAAAATCTCCCTGTGGACAGGTAGATCGCCTCTAAGAGCTTGACCTTAACCCTAGAAATAAAAATGCTTAACGTGGACACTGACTTCCTTTCAAATCTATATAAACTAATACATGAGAAGGAAGGATAACAGAAGTACCTCTTTATCGACATTTGTCCCTGCACGCTCCGAGTTGCGCTCCAATCCTTTGCTCCTCGCTGAGTTCTGCAGACAAACAAGATACGACTACTTCCTACTCCACTGATATTAGCTTGAAAACAGATCTATCAATCAATGATAAGTTCATGTAACATCAGACACAAACTAGAAAGAAACAGGCCAAGCGTGTCATATTAATGAGAATAATGACAACAGTACTTACAATCGTAGATGCGAATGCGACAGCTTCGTCAAGTCCCCTTCGTCTAACCCTTGCTCGAAAGATCCACAACCTGGCTGACAGCAACTTCACTGATCACTTCTCTTTTGGCTGACTGTGAGTTTCCTCCAAGATCATAAGTTTCATGTATTCAATTCTTCCCCATTTCCACCATCATAGAGCTTGCTTATATAGGTTGGCAGGAGCCTAACCTCTTGAGTTATGTTTAGAACCAGTTGGGAACCTCCTCCTTAGATTAGGGATCTCTTGATGAAACCAAGAATTCGAGTTCAACTTCCTCCTAATCTCGAAAGATCCTTTCCTCATTCTCCTCAACGGGCTAACAACTAACCCAGATTAGGGAGCGCTCCTTTAAAAGGGGCATCAGAGCACTAGAACGCTCCCTGAGAAGCTTAAGGGGAGCGCCAGCACTTCAGAAGTGGGCAGCGCTCCTTTAGAGGGGTGAGGAAGCGTTATAATGCTCCCTAAGGCCTTATAGAAGAGCGCCAACGCTCCTAAGGTTGTTTCAGGGGAGCGTTCACCCTCAAAACTCTTGATTGGAAGCCCTTTTTAGGCGTTAAGAGTTGTTTGACTCCAGTGAACCAGTTCTCCTTCTTTAAACCAAGTACATAAGATGTTTTAAGTGCCTCCTTAGTGTCGTCATTATGGCAGCATGATTCAACAACATTTGCGATACTTGTAACCAACTTGCGACACTTACGACGATTGAGAGGAATATGCGACACTTATCCAGTTGAGTAATTTTGATGTGTAACACATGCCCCTCCCCTTTAGACAAGTGTTGTCCACAACACTTGAGTAACTCTGGATGCATCTGTATAAAAGACTCATCTTCCGAAGTGGAATCTTCAGCCGATAGTTTCCTCCATTTAATGAGATACTCTGAAATGGATCTATTCCTCATCTGGTGAATTCTTGTGTCAGTGATGGCTTCAAGCTCCAATATGATTTTTCCTTCCTCGTCAAGTTCTGGAAATATAGTTTGAAATGGGATATTTTCGCCTATAAACTTCTTTAAGAATGAAACATGGAAAACTGGGTGTACTCGTGAAGATGCAGGCAGCTCCAATTTGCATACCATAGTACCAATCTTTTGCAACACCTTATAAGGCCCATAGTACTTTGGTGATAATTTATTATCCTTCTTGGATTGCTTGAGGGACATCTATTTGTATGGTTTTAGTCTTAAAAATACCCAATCCCCTACTTCAAAACTTCTTTCACTACGATGTTGATCTGCTTGTTGTTTCATGCG
>ML805679.1:107591-119348 GCA_009831015.1 Picea engelmannii
ATATCCTACTCAAAAACCTCTCTCAGGTTTACAACAACTATTCGTATTCGGGAGATATAGGTGAATATTTGAGCATCATTTTCTAGAAATTTGACAGTTTGTATTTTCCATCCACCTCATAAATAAGAATTTGACTTGGATAACTAAAGATAGGTGAAGAGGTTATGAGATCCATTTATTTTGGATATAGATGAGCATGTAATATCTATAAAGAGGACCAACGGGAGGACCTAAATAGGGGTTGGATTTTGGAGAGATTTACACATTGTTTATTGTAAAGACTTTGATATATATACTAGAATCATAAGGTTCTTTCACTATTATTGTTCAGACCTCTGTTCATTCATTTTTCCTATACTTATAATTGAATTTCATGTTCAATTTTTTTTTTTACACAATGAATGATTTATGTCTTTAAATCATTGCATTGGTGGACATAAATATAAGTAGTTTTCCTTGTTATATTCAGCCTTTTATATATCTTTTTAATGTGTATAATCCTGTTGATATAGTGAGTGTTCTTCATCCATATGAGTTTAAAAAACATCTGATCAATACCTTTTGAGATCCTTATCTTGTCTGGATATGTTCAATGTGTCTTAAGGAGTGAGTGAGTGAGTATTCCATTTCTGATCCAATTATATATATTTCATTAAACATTCGATTAAGTTACCAAGATTACTCAACCTACAACCTTGAGTGACTCTTGGAGTGATAACAAGGTTGACCCAATATTTTTGGATTAAAGTTAATTTTAGGTCTAAAAACAAAAAAAAAGTGACATTCATTTTTTATGATAACTCATCTCTCACAAGAGGGGGATTGAAATTGACACCGCTGAAATTTTGAGGCAAACTTGCTTGGATACATTTTGGATCATTTCTTGGTGGAATTTTGGAAAATCTAGGGTTTTTATGCTTGATTATTCTTAGTGAAGTAAGTAAATGTGCAATTTTCATTTCATGATAAATATTTATGGTATGTTGTTCATATTTAATATTATGAAATTGCTTTCTTGAAAACCCTAGGAGTAAGAAACATAAGGTGCTTATTTGTTGCTCTTTGTTTTGCTAGTATTGCCTAAGAAGATCTTGTCTAGACAAACTTCTAGAGACCTAAAGTGATATCACTTTAGAAGATTTTTCTAGTTCTTATTGAATTAAATATATTTAAAGAGTCTAAGGATAGGTGAAATCGCAAGGGCCTAGAAGTTCCTACACCCTAGTTGAACCTTCTCTTAAGGGCTTGGTACTTGAGGTCTCCAAGTTGTTAGCACTGAGAGTCGCCTTCAGATTGCAGGAAAGGCAAGCCCATTACCCATCAGAGTTAGGTGGATGTTGGTTTTATATGGATGGAGGTCAATGGAAAAAATTGAGAATATGAATGATGTTTCAACACAGAACTAGACAATAAATGTACAGGGAAGTGAGGGCCACATCAACTTTAGTCAAGAAAATTGAGTTAAAGCGAGAGCAAAGGGAAGAATTAGTGAGAGACATTAACGAGACCACTATGGGAATCCGACCTTCCAGTAGCTCGAAGATGAAAAACTCAAACTCAAGAGAAGTCTTGAGTTCGTGCTTCAGACACCAAAATGTGTTGAAAGAAACACATTCACAAAAACAAAATGATCAAACCTCCATCATCCTACAACTGTGACAACTCGACTGGATCTGCCATGCCTGAGCCATCTAGTGTGAGAGGGAAAAGAAAACACATGGAAATTAATGAAACTGATCAACTCACCGCCATGATCAAACCTACATAATAACAACATAAGGATCCTTGCATGGATCCTCCATACTCGAGTGTTTCAGACAACATTTACAGAAAAAATGGAAATAAACAGGAAACTGACTTCTATTAACATGAAAGTCTCAAATCGATTACATAACCAGAGAACATCTCTGGCATCACAAGCATTAAAAAATTGGGAGCTCTGCTCAACTAAGGACCTCTATTACCAACTAACAGAACCACATACATATACTCAAAAATTTCATAAACAACAATAGAGGCATGCTCGAGCCTCTCATCCAATGCCAAACGTCTAAGTCTTATTGGTTAGACTGCTCAGGTAGTCTCCTATCAGGCGCAATCTCAGACTATCTAGGATGACATACTACCTTCACAGTCAGAACGCTCTGACTTTCCATTCATGGCAGAGATGATGCTTCAACCACCTCCCCGACTTTCATAACTTCTTCATCGAGATCTGGACAGGCACAAGCCCACTTGGCACCCGGAAGACATGGTGACCTCTCCTTTGTCGCCTGGAGCTTCACTAGATGCTTGCAGGGGAGATAGGTGGGCAGATGTGGATGGAGCTAAAATGTGGGGTTTTAAGCCCCTTTATTTTCTTTTTGTCATCTAGAGGCCAAACCCAAGGAAACCATCCCCCCTACAAGGATATGTGCTAAAATTAGGCTCCATGGGGGATAGAGTGCTCCCTATGAATCTCTCAGATCTCCTTTGCAGTTCCAGTCGCCTTCTGCATTGGGCTATGGAGTCAAGCTCAAAACACCCTATTGAGGAATACCGTCCGATAAGTAAAAAACGAAAACAAACATACATGGGATCCATAGGAGATTATTTATATACAGTCCTAGACTAATTTATTTTTACATGGTGCTAGATGAAAGAAAATTTCCACCATAGCCATTCAAGTAAATTCCTAACTGAAAGTTCTTTTACTCTGTCAATGGTTGATAACAAATGATGCAATTGTGACAGAAGAATGGTTACATCCTTCAGCTTTCCTCCAAAGGCTGAAGTTGATATAAAGCTAGGCGGCTCCAAGGAATGAAGGAAATGCAGCTCCATGTACTCGCTGACAGGCTCATAAAACGAGTGGAAAACTCTAGAAAATTTGTAATAGACAGCCCGATCTGCTCCACAGCTGCTCACACATGGCTGAATATCTATGGTAAAAACAGGTGGATGAGAAGCTGACGTAGGTTGACAGGTGGTTTCTCACTGATAGGCTTTGGGAAGGCTATAAAATGCACCTTCAAGTCCTCCTCTTATTATTCATGGCTCCCCGAAGAATCATATTTATGATCATCATAAACAGGAACCATGAAAATTTTCTGTTGTTCATCGCCTTTGCTGGGATATTCATCAAACATGGGCCACTCTCGGTCAATATCTGCAACAACTTCTTCCTCACAGGCAGGGCTACTCAAAACATATAATTCAAGGACAGAGATATCCTCTGCATTTTCCTCATAAGAACAACAAACAACATTTGTGTCAATCCCATATCCAGGAGAAATATCTATTGCAGAAAATATTTGCTCATAGGCATCAAAATTTTCAAAAGAGACATGTTGGTCTTCTTAAACATCTAAAAGAATAGATACATCTGAAATGATGCCATATGTTTCTGCACTACAACCATCATAATGATTATCATCCAACACCTCTAGACCTTGATATCAAATTCTTTCCTTCACAATAAAAAATTCATCACAAATATGGTTTTCATGGCTAGCAAAATCTTCATGAAACAAGGAAAACTCATCAGAACATTTTTCATAAAGACACTCAGCTAGAACATAATCTTTACAAAATGAGTTGAAAGGTGCATGAAAATTGTGCAAAGAGTCGATGCTTGCAATGGGAAGAGATCGACACCAATCAATATCATCTCCTTTCAATTAATATCTGAAAAGATTGATTTGAAAATCTTCATGCACGATATGAAGATGATGAATAAAATCGTGAAAAAGGAGAAAGTGTTCATCTGGTACCTCCCCCTCCTTTCCTTGAAACTTGGGAAGGATACATTCCCATTCCTCTCTACTAGGTAGTGGGATAGGGGAACCAACTATCTTTGAAAAATCACAAAAAGAAAACCTCTGAGCCAAGCTTTTGTCCATTTCGAACTAGTGGAGTCACCAATCGATTCTTCAACCATGGAGTTGCTAGGTGAATGATGTGAAAAATGAGTGTGTCAGGTCTTTGTTCACCATCAAAGACTAGATCTGATTGTTGTGTTCTCCTAGGGGGATGTAGTTGTAGCTAGAAGAAGCCACACTGAAACAGTGGAGTCACCACAGTGGATTCACCAGGTGCAAGCGCAATCTTCAATAGTTTTGATATCTGATGCACCTTTAGAATCAAAAGATAGTTGTCATTCTACCTAGTGAAAGGTCTTCAATTCGTTCCTCGACAATGACGCCATAAATGTTAGCATTGAGAGTCACCTTTAAATTGAAAGAAAGGAAAGCCCAGTACCCATCAGAGTTAGGTGGATGTTGGTTTTATATGGATGGAGGTCAATGGACAAAACTCAAAATATGAATGATGTTTCAACATAGAATTGGACAAGAAATGTACAGGGAAGTGAGGGCCGCATTAACTTTAGTCAGGAAAATTGAGTTAAAGTGAGACCAGAAGAAATAATTAGTGAGAGAATTGAAAGAGACCACTATGGGCATCTGACCTTCCAGTAGCTCAAAGATGAAAAACTCAAACTCAAGATCAATCCTAAGTTCATGCTTCAGACATCGAAATGTGTTGCAAGAAACACAATCACATCAACAGAATGATCAAACCTCCATAATCCTTCAATTGTGACAACTCAAATGGATCCTCCATGCCCAAGCTATCCAGTGTGAGAGGGAAAATACAACACATGGAAATGAATGAAACTAATCACGACACCGCCATGATCAAACCTACATCATAACAATATAACAATCCTCGACTGGATCTTCCATACTCGAGTGTTTCAGACAACATTTACAGACAAAATGGAAAGAAACAAGAAATTGACTTCTATTCACATGAAAGTCTCAAATCAATTACATAACCAGAGAAACACTCTAGCATCACAAGCATTACAAAATTGGGAGCTCTGCTCAACCAAGGACCTTTATTACCAACTAACAGAACCCCATACATATACTCAAAAATTTTGTAAACAATAGCAGAGGTGTGCTCAAGCCTCTCATCCAATGCCAAACGCCCGAGTCTTCTTAGTCATACTTCTCATGCAGTCTCCTATCATACACAATCTTAGACTATCTGAGTTGATAGATGACCTTCACGGTCAGACCGCTCTGACTTTCCATTCATGGGGGAGACGATGCTTCAACCACCTCCCTAGATTTCATAACTGATTCATTGGGATCTAGACAGGCACAAGCCCACTTGGCACCTGGAAGACATGGTGGCCTCTCCTTTGTCGCCTGGAGCTTCGCTATATGCTTGCAGGGGAGATAGGCAGGAAGACGTGGATGGAGCCGAAATGTGGTTTTTTAAGCCCCTTTCTTTGCATTTTTTCATCTAGAGGCCAAACCCAAGGAAAACCTCCCCCCTACAAGGATATGTGCTAACACAAGTTATTGTGTTGATATAATTGACTCTGTAAACCCTAAAAGGCACTAGTTCTCACTTCTCTCTTCTTGGAATATTTATAAAACACTCAAGACTTAAGAAAGCGTCACCAAGCCTGAATCCACTGACGAGGAAAATGTCAATAATCCATATACATAACATCCATACTGAAATCATCAAATAACACATGCATGTAAATAAAATAATCAAACCAATACAATCCACTCCCTGACTCAATCTGAAGTCCAAGGAAGTCCATTGATGACATCAACATCCTCAACCTGTCATGTATCCTGCACACTCAAGAGAACTCATCAATAATACATGTCAATATATCTACATCTAGAAATTAACATGTAAATCACAATGAAATTATAATATTACTCATAATCAAGACAAAATCATAATGTACCATAACCGGATCACTTGCTCGCAAGTGTCCTCAAATAATAAGTCAGTGTAACATGTGATCGGCGGAACTAGATGTTACATAATTAGAGACAATGGATAAACTAACTATTGTATATAGATGTAAACCATGTGCATTGTTCAAGGGAGACTCAATAGACAATTTCCATTTGTGAACATCACAAGATGGAAAAATTCCCCACTCTTTTTCCTTCTTTTATGTTTAACGAGCATGAAAGAAAATAAAAGTATGCTCGATGTTCTAACACATGGATTTATTGTCAAGCCCCATGTAGATAATAGTGTTTGATTCGTCACTTCATATTTAGAGACTCTGAAAAGACAAAGAAGACTCCAAGGATGTTCTTTTTCGCAAATTTAGTCTCTCGAGTCCAGAAAAGGATAAAACAATACAAGGGAGAACTCTTCTAGCCAATGTTGACTAGAGTATTCTTTTTTTATAATTAGTCCATCCGGTCCGAAAAATGGGTAAACTTACACCAAATAAACGTCCTTTCAAATATTTTTAATGAGTGTGAAAGGAAACAAGCTCTGTAGACAATCTTTTCATGTTTATAGAGTCTGAAAAGAGCTAAAAGGAGACTCCAAAGAGTTCATTTTCATACAGTTTTTTACGAGTAATAAAAAGTGATAAAAGTATACTCGATAACTTATTCTTGTGTATATACGAGCACGATAAAGAACAAAGTCTAAGATCATGGCTATATGTTTCATTTTTTAACGAGCTTACAACAAAGAATGAAACTGTGCTCAGAGTGCCTGCTTTATTTTTAAAAGCGCTTGAAATAGAGAATGAATTATGCTTGACATTAGTTTCATTTTGACACGATCTTGAAATAGAGACTGAAACTATGTTTTCGATTAGTTTCATTTTTACACAAGCTTGAAACTAGAAAATACATTATGCTTGGGGTAGGTTTCAGTTTTACACAAGCTTAAAACAAATAAAAACCATGCTTGGGATTGTTTTCATTTTTATGAGAGCTTGAAACCGAGAATGAAACTGTTCTCGGGTAATACCCATTAGTGAGTTTTATTCCTAATATGATGTTCATAGGTTGGTACATTTCCCCCAGCATGATCAGAAAAAGCTAGTGGCTCAACTCCAACATGATGTCCAGATGTTGGATGCATGCCCCCCAAGATTCGTTTCATCCACCCACTCTTCTTTTGTACTCGATTAGACTCTTAATTACTAATAAGAATAGGTTTAGCAGAGAGGTAGGAAGGAATAGTATCGATTCACATAGGTGGAGGAAAGTAAGGTTCAAGTACTATATCTAGTAGAAGACTTGACTCAATTGGAGTGCGGTTTGTTCTGTTATTTAATGAGCTTGACACAGATAATGAAATATGTTCATTAACCCTTACCATAGCTTCCAATATTTATTCATTACATGGAAGAGTAATGTTGTAAAAGGAATACATGACAAGAGATTCACTCTGAGCAACAGAGGAGAGAATAGACTCCAATGTTCCTAGCGAGGGAGTTACCATTTCAACTACTAGAACCAAATCCAAAGAAGATGAGAATACAATGATAGGATTATTCTCATTAGAAATTGAAGGAATGGTACATGATGCCACATAATGAACTTGTGGAGTGGGGGACATCACTTGCATATAAGGAACATTCAGAGAGGTCGGATGGTCTGCAGTAAATGAATGATCAGGACTAACAAATGAAAGTTTCTTAAGATTCACAATGTTTCCATCATGAGGGAAATGCATCACTCGAAAGAGTATGGACACGACAGATTTCATAGCATAGATATAGTTCCATCCAAGGAAAAAATTAAAATCCAAGGGACCTTGAACTACCATAACATCAATAAAAACAATTTTCCCTCCTAAGGTAATGAAAAGTTAGGGAAGGATCCCTAAAGGTTCACTGGTTCTTCTATGAGACACTATTAGATGATGGGTGACTGACACAAGCTGATGGGAACTAATAACTTTCCAAGAAGTTGAGGATAAAATATTGACATAAGCGCCTTTGTCTATAATAGTATGATATATGTTCTTATTGCAAGTCTGCACAATGATTTGAAAAGGAAGGTAGGAAGGAAGATGAGGATCCGCCAGTCTATTCCAATCAAAGGAAATGACTTCAGTACTTGGAGGGGGTTCTGTTAAAATGGGTAAAATTCCCCCTTATCTGAAGGAATCTATAGATTCAATGAAGATTCCCTTTTCTCTTATCAACTTATATAAGCAGACACAGAGACATAAAAACCTTGCACAAGGAGAAGGAGAAATGAATACTTTCTGGTCATGGGTTGTAAAATGGGAATCGATGACCATGTAAAAAAGGTGTTGCAAACTTAGGGTTAAAGTGGTATAATTCATTGTTTCATACTTCTAACCCCTAGATGATGCCCATCAAGTGATCAGGTAGAAAATAACTATATAATATATGCCCCCTAATGTGTGAGGCCAGAATATGTGTCTGATGACAAAAATACTTTACAAACAAAATTCACAAAGCTTAAGCGAAGGAACCTGTAATTAAATCACCATCATTATGGCATAATAATAACACCCCCGAGGTGGGCATACCCATGCTTGGTAGTAAAAAATAAATATAGTTTCCAAAAAAAATACACTATGTATCCATGCATGATGCAGACAATTAGATCATGGCCATGAAATAATACACTGTGGATCCATGTCACAAGTGAAAACATAGCCATGACCAAATACAAATGTGGATCCATGTCACAGTATACAAATCACTGAGATGACTCGATGCTCGAGTGATCTATGAAGTACTCATGAATAACTCCATCGCAACTTGGGAGAAAATTCCATCAAGGAATGTGGTGGTCCCAACCCAACGTCTTTGTCCCAAATCCCAATGGTATGAATCTACAACATGTGAATAAATGAGCTAAGGTCGATCATGGTAGAAACCATCTGATTACTGGTCATTGATGTATACCATTAACAGACATGAGGTAATCCACCGATGATGATGATGATGGACCCGAATATATGTAGTACAATATAGTGGGTGTGAATAAATGAGTTGAATTCAAACACTTGTAGATTCATTGAATAGGAACCAATGATGTAAAGCCAATACGAAATGCAAGGGAATTTGTCACTAAGGTATTCAAATCCCAGGTTACTAACTGGTTTCTATATTTCAATCCTGAATAATGATCTGGAGTCGACATGATGAAATATGTCGAAGGAGGGCCTTGATGTATCCCCCATCAATTGACACAAAACACATAAAGGTAGATGGTGTGAAGAGTGTAGTAGAAGAGAAAAACTGACACAGGGATGGTTGGGATGAATGGGATAAAGGACATAAAATGTTTGACACGGGATAACTTCCCTTGAACAAATAAGCATGAAAAATAACTTCACTTGGAAACATAGACTCAATAAGGACCAAAATAGTTGTCGTTAAGGAATGGAAGTGTAACCGATCTACAGAGTCCGAGAACTAATGGAGATGGTAATGATTCAGAGACAATGGATAACCTAACTATTATACATAGACACAAAATAGGTGCATTGTTCAAGGGAGACTCAATAGATGACTGCCATTTGTGAAGATGACTAGATGGAAAACCCCCACCGTCTTTTTCCTTCTTTCATGTTTAATGAGTGTGAAAGAAAATAAAAGTATGCTTGATGTTCTCACCCATGGATTTATTGTCAAGATCGGGGCAAATAATAGTACTTAATTCATCATTTCATATTTAGATAGTCTGAAAAGACAAAGAAGACTCCAAGGGTGTTCTTTTTCGCAAATTTAGTCTCTCATGTCCGAAAAAGGATAAAACAATACAAGATAGAACTCTTCTAGCAAATGTTGAATAAAGTATTTATTTTTCATAATTAGTTCATCCATATTGAAAAAAGGGTAAACTTACACTGAATATAATTCCTTTCAAATCCTTGTAACGAGTGTGAAAGGAAACAAGCTTGCTCGACAATCTTTTGATGTTTATAGAGTATAAAAAGAGATCAAAGAAGACTTCAAAGAGTTCCTTTTTTCGTATAGTTTTTTACGAGTCCAAAAAAGTGATAAAAGTATACTTGGTAACTTATTCTTGTGTATTTATGAGCATAAGAAAGAACAAAGACTAATAGCATGGTTATTTGTTTCATTTTTCAACGAGCTTGCAACAAAGAATGAAACTGTGCTCGGAGTGCCTACTTCATTTTTAAACAAGCTTGAAACAGAGAATGAACTATGCACGATATTGGTTTAATTTTTACACGAGCTTGAAACAGAGAATGAACTATGCTCGATATTGGTTTAATTTTTACACGAGCTTGAAACAGAGAATGAAACTATGCTTGGGCTTGGTTTCATTTTTACATGATCTTGAAACTAGAAAATAAACTATGCTCAGGGTAGGATTCATTTTTACACAAGCTTGAAACAGAGAAAAACTATGCTTGGGATTGGTTTCATTTTTATATGAGCTTGAAACTGAGAATGAAACTATGCTCAAGTAATACCCATTAGCGGGTTTTATTCCCAACATGTTATTAATAGGTTGGTACATTTCCCCTAGTATGATTAGCATAAGCTACAACATGATGTCTGGAGGCTGGAGACATTCCCCCCAGGCTTTGTTGTGTCTACCGAATCTTCTTTTGTACCTGATTAGACTACTAGTTACTAATAGGAATAGGTTGAACAGAGAGGGAGGAAGGAAAAGGATTGATTGACATAGGTGGATGAAATTAAGGTTCAATTACTATATCTAGTAGAAGACGGGATTCAATTGGAGGTGGGTCTATTTCATTTTATAAAGATCTTGACATGAACAATGAACTATGCTCATTGACCTTGACGATGGCTTCCAAGAGTTCTTCATCAGATGGAATAATAATGTTTTGGAAAGAATACATGACAAGAGACTCACTCTGAGCAATAGAGGGGAGAATAGACTCCGATGTCCCTGGCGAGGGAGTTACCATGTCAACTTTCGGAACTAAATCCAAAGAATATGAGCATATAATGAGAGGCTCCTTCTCATTAGAAATTGAAGGAATGGGACATGATGCCACATAATGAAATTATGATGGGGGGGACATTGTTTTCATATAAGGAACATTTAGGGAGGTTGGATGGTCGATCATAAACGAATTATCAGGAGTAACAAATGAAAGTTGGTAAAGAGTCACAATGTTTTCATCATGAGGGAAATGCATCACTCAAAGTAGTGTAGACACGACAACTTTCATAGCATAGACATAGTCTTGCCTAAGGAGAAAATTAAAATATAAGGGACTTTGAAATACCATAACCTCAATACAAACAGTTTTCCCTCCTTATGTAATGGTAAGCTAAGGAAGGATCCCTAAAGGTTCATTGGTTCTTCTAATAAACTCCATCATATGATGGGTGACGGACACAAGTTGAGGGGAATCAATAGCTTGCCAAGAAGTTGAGGATAAAATGTTGACATAAGAGCCTTAATATATAATAGTATGATATATGTTATTATTGCAAGTCTACACAATGATTTGAAAAGGCAGGTAGAAAGGAAGACGAGGATATGTGAGTCTACTCCAATAAAAGGTGTTAAAAACCTAAATAGATCTACAAATATAATCACCACAAATACTGAATACACAATAGATTCACAAAGCAAGATAGAAGAAACCACACTTTATTATTACCAAACCCTTGAGGTAGGGAAACACCATACAATGGATCCTATTATGGAAGGGATCCTCTCCTATTCACTTGCCTCTTCGAGGGGGCATCCTCCTATTGAGCTACCACTCCAAATACAATACTTCTCTTCATATCCCATTACATTGGTTGAACTTATTTATATAGTGCTACCATCACCTAAGAACATTCTAGAGGAGGAATCTTCTAGAAGTAGAACCTTCTAAGAAGTCATCTTATATTTATTATATTTAATAAATATAATAAATAAAATGTCATCTACCTCTCTAGCTACCTTACATTTTGTCCCCCTTACATTCCATCCCACTACTACCTCT
>ML805680.1:975-16587 GCA_009831015.1 Picea engelmannii
AACTTGTTGTTGATGCTTGATGTGATCTTTCACTGCTTGAACCTTAGATTTTTATTTTAGAGAAGAAGTGATGGAAGGAGGGTGGTATCCATAGAGTGCCATAAATGGTGTCATCTGTGTTGTAGTATGAAAGGAAGTGTTATACCACCATTCTGCCAAGGGTAACCATTTGAACCATTGTGTTTTCTTATCATAGACAAAGAAACGAAGGTAGCCTTCTAGACATTTTTTCACTATCTCGGTTTGTCCATCAGATTGAGGATAATAGGATGAGCTATGAACCAATTGAGTACCCAAACAAGAAAACAATTTTGTCAAAAAATGTCCAGTGAAGATGGGTTCTCTGTCACTTACAATAATCTTTGGGCTGCCATGTAGCTTTTGAATTGCCTCCATAAATTCAGTGGAAATTGTACTATATTTGAAGGGATGAGAGAGTGCACAAAAGTGTTCGTACTTAGTCATTCTATAAAAAATCACCAYGATAACACTCTTTCCTTCAGACTTTGGTAAACCTGTGATGAAATCCATGGAAACCTCCTCCCAACACTGACTTGGGATGGCTAATGGTTGTAAAAGACCTGGGGTCTTAATTGTTTCCACCTTATTTTTTTGGCAAACCAAACATTCTTCCACAAACCTATGAACATCAGTTTTAAGGCCATCACAAAAAATATCCTTCTTGACTATATGGTAGGTTTTCAAAAATCCTGAGTGCCCTCATACGAGAGAGGTGTGCAATTCCAATAGTACCTTTTGTTTGAGTTTGGATTTCTTATAGAAATATAAGCGATCTTTGTACCATAGTGAATCATTTTTCCATGTAAGTGTATCTGATGCACTGGAATCCTGTTGCAACCCTTGAATGAGAGTCCACACTTTTTCGTCATTCTTCCATTCATCCCTTTCTTCTATTATCCAAATAGATTGGATGATTGAGATAGCATAGAGAAGGGCCTCAACATCTTCATCCTTTCTTGAGAGTGCATCTGCCACAACATTTTGCTTCCCCATTTTATATACGATTTCAAAATCATAACCCAATATCTTGGTTACCCATTTTTGTTGTTCTTTTGAAGATAATCTTTGTTCCAATAAGTATTTAAGACTATCATGATCTGTTTTGACCTTGAAGTGCCTACCTATTAGGTAAGTATGCCATTTATTCAATGCATGTAGTATTGCCATCATTTCCTTCTCATAAATGGGTTTCTATAAGTCCTTTCCCTTGAGTAGTCAACTTTCAAAAGACAGGGGCCTTCCTTATTGCATTAGGACAACACAAATTCCATTTCCCAAGGCATCACATTCCATAATAAAGGTTTTTGTGAAGTCTGGAGTGGTCAAGACATGATCTTTACACATCACCTCTTTAAGTTGTTCAAAATATTTAGTTTCCTCTGGATTGAATGAAAATGCATCCCTCTTAGTTAGTGTCATTAAAGGTGATGTTATTCTTCCATAGTGTCGAACAAACTTGCGGTAGTAACCTGTTAAACCCATAAATCCTCTAAGATTCTTCAATGTTTTTGGAATCGGCCAGTCCATCATGGCCTTAATCTTGTTAGGGTTTACCTTGACAACTTCATGAGATACAATATGACCCAAATACTCTACCTCCTTCACTCCAAAGAAACATTGGATGGTTTGGCATATAGTTGTTTCTCCTTTAGTAGTTGTAGCACCTTGTCAACATGTCGCACATGATCCTCTCAAGACTTGTTATAGATTAGTATATCATCAAAAAATAATAACACAAATTTTCAAAGGAAGGGCTTGAAAATGGAATTCATCAACCCTTGAAATGTGGAAGGTGCATTTGTAAGGCAAAAAGGCATGACCAAAAATTCATAATGGCCTTCATGAGTTTAGAATGTTGTTTTTGGGATTCCTTCTTCCTTCATTCTAATCTGATGATACCCTAAACAAAGATCCAATTTTGTGAAATAGACTTCTCTATGTAGTTCATCTAACAATTCATCAATGACGGGAATGGAAAACTTATCTTTAGTAGTGATCTTGTTAAGCTCTCTATAATCTGGACACATCCACCATGAGCTATCTTTCTTGAATACCATTAGCATTGGTGTAGAGTAAGAACTTTGGCTATGTCTAATAATGCCAGCCTCTAACATTTCTTCAACCATGCGCTCAATTTCACTCTTTTGGGCATAAGGTTATCTGTATGGCTTGATGTTAGGAGGAACACTCCCAGGAATTAGGTGAATTTCATGATCATGATTTCGAGTGGCTGGAATACCTTTGGGAATATCTTCAAATATTTTGGAATGCTTATCAATGATCCCTTGGAGATCTTGAGGAATAGATGGATTAGATGTTTGAACATATAGTGAGCATAGTTGTGAAATAACACCTTGATGCCCCTTTTTCAATAATTTTTTCATGCCATTAGAGCTTATCACCTTACCGGGTTTCCCTGTGATACATCTTAACTCAATTTCTTTTCCTTCCAATGAAAATTTCATGAAAAGCTCTTGAAAATTAAAATCCATTGTTCCTAATTATTGTAACCATTGGATTCCTAGTACAATAACAACACCACACATGGGTATAGAAATCATTGGACTATTAATTACATAATCCCCCATAGTAAGATTGATCTTATTTCATTTTCCTGAGCAATTGCTAGTTCCTCCATATGCAATCATTACTTGAAACTCTAGTGTTGGATATACAAAGCAATTGAGAGATTTGGCTATTTACAGTGAATGAAATTATGAGTAATTCCATAATCAATTAGGACTATTACCTTTTTATTTTTGATGTATCCTTCGATCTTGAGGGTTTGAGGAGTGCTAATTCCATCCAATGCATTACATGATATCGTGGGAGTTAACTCTTCAGACAAAATTGCTTCCATGTTTTCATCTTGAGATGGTTCTTGTTCTTGTTCTTCTTCCTCTTCACAATCTATGTAGAATAATTTCTTCTCACCACACTTATGTCCCTTACCGTACTTTTTGTCACAATTAAAGCATAAACCTTTTTATTTTCTTTCCTCCAATTTTTGAGGTGTCAACCTAGTAGGTTGAGGTGTTTTAGAAGGAGCATTATTCTCTCTATATAAGTTAGGATTCATCCTTCTAGTAGCCATAGCCATATTTTTACTTTCAACATTTCTTGCTACCCTAAATGCATTCTCCAATGATTTGGGTTCACAAAGGCAAACCTCATGTCAAATGTTCTCTCTTAAAGTTCCTATGAATACATCAATAAAGTGCTCATATGGAATATCTATTACCTTTATATTCAATCTTTGGAAGTTCTCAATGTGCTCTGTAAATGAACCCTTTTGCTTGAGATTTATCAATTGGCTAAAGAAGGTATTGCTCCTTGTATCCTCATAGTGTGCTATCATTTATTTCATGAAAAATGTCCAAGTGACAAGTGATTTGCAAGAAAACAACCATCTATACCATACAAATTGATTAGGTTCTAAATATAAAGAAGCAATTCATACCTTTTGTGTATGTGGCACATTTTGTAGATCAAAGAATTGCTCCATCTGAAGTATCCATGTGATAGGGTCCTTTCCATCAAACTTCATCATATCGATCTTAGGAATGTGGTTGGTCTTCAACCCAAGGTTAGAGTTTCTCCATTCTTGATTCACCTTCCTTGTGTCCTCATGATGAATTTCATGGGATGCATTTTTGCTTTCAAGTGTCCTCTCTGTTACGAAATTTTTCAATACTTCCATGATCTCGCCTTTTAAATCATCCATCTTAGTATTTATTGTCTCAAACTTAGCTTATGTTGAATCCGTCATCTCTTGTAGTTCATCTTTTGTTACTGTCTTGTTTTTTAAATCAATTATGTCCCTCTTCTTTTCTTCACCTTCATCAAGAGTAAAAGTAGGATTGTCTAGAGGCTGATTTGGTGTAGATGTTTCCTTTTTGGGTGGCATGTTGGCCAAGTATCACTTTTGAACCTTGATTTTGAGGTGGTTTTGTTGGACAATGTTTATTCTGTTGTATTTATCATGTTTCGACCCTTCTGGGTATGAAAATTTCTTTTTTGTAGTTCTCTAGTATTTGTTCTCCGGAATGCCATAGGTCTGATCAAAATTTGATGTGCCAAGTGGAATTTACGGTAACTTCCCCACAATTTTCTGATTTTTGGCCTTTCCAAGAGATCTCACTTGTATAGCATGCCCCGCACAAAATAATTTATATAAAATTTTGAAACTCGTACCAGAAATACTACAGACTTTCCACTATCCAATGAAACTATTCTCACTCAATTTGGATACTCTAGAAAGAAGTTATCATTGTTTTACCTGGAACACCGTCTTGATACTAGTCAATAGGACTAGTTAGATACCCTATCTTCCACAGGGTGTATCTACAAATGTAAGATGACCCAGAAGATGAAATGTTTACCATATATACCTTACTAATTTCTGTGAATAGCTTCTGGAGTTTAGGGTCTGAAAATTTACCTAAAACAATTTATAGAAAAAATTACACAATGACTTAGTTCAGGATGATTCTAGAACCCTATCTTGCACAGGTTGTATCTCTGAAAGTATAAGGCCCTAGGAGCTGAAATGTTGACAAAAAATACCTTGATCCGTCTACTAAATATCCTCCAAGTCATTCCTTCTGCAACATTGTAGAAAAACCGTTATAGCAAAAATTCCATGGTGTCTCAATGCAGCAGTGAAACCCCAAGACCTTGAGCTCTGATACCATATGTTAAGAACCAAATATCAATATAGCATAGAAAAACCTCAGAATAAGTACTCAACGCCTTGAAAAAGAGATGATTTTAGATCATGTGCCTCTTTGAGGGGGCAACCTTCTTTTACCCCACATAAATGTTCAAGTACAAGATGATTCCAAATGAAAATGTCTCCTTGGTATATACATGAGACTAGGAGGTATAATTACAACTAATGGAATAAAGCCAACATAAATAAAATAACATTACTAATGTAATATGCCCCAATTAAGAGGTAATGAGCCAATATTAGGGATTAACATTCATAATTCCTTCTAATGTGTGAATAATATGATTTGGACATTCTTTTGGTGGTACCAATCTATATTGGACCATATATCTATCTATGTGTTCATTGGACCATACTCTTGGTTTGATGATATTGAGTTTTATTTAACACATGTTTCTTCTCCTCGTCATCTTGACCCGAAAAAGAGGAGAGCAATAAGACTAAAATATGCACATTACCATTTTATAAATGACGTATTATTCTGAAAGAATTTTGATAGTGTTCTCAAACGTTGTCTAGAAAGAGATGAAGCAAAAAGAGTAATATTTGAACTTCATGTAGGTGAAGTCGGTGGGAATTTTGGTGGAGACACCACTACTCAAAAAGTATTAAGAGATGGGTACTATTGGCCCATGTTATTCAAATATTCCCATGCATTATGTCGTAAATGCATAATCTACCAGAAGGTTGTTGGACGAGTCAAAAAGGAAGCATTCCCTTTGCAGCCTATTTTGGTAGATTCACCTTTTCAGCAGAGGGGTCTCGACATCATAGGGCCAATTAACCCTTCTTCTTCACAACAACATAAATACATCATTACATCAACGGATTATTTTACCAAATGGTATGAGGCTGCACTGATGAAAGTGGTGAACACTAATCAGGTAATATATTTACTCAGCTCAAATATCATTACTAGATTCAATGTTCTCGAATGTTTAGTCTTCGATAATGCTTATTACTTTTCATCCATCAATATGAGTGTTTTTTCTTTAGAAAAA
Organism: Picea engelmannii; assembly: GCA_009831015.1. Classification (NCBI taxonomy): domain Eukaryota; kingdom Viridiplantae; phylum Streptophyta; class Pinopsida; order Pinales; family Pinaceae; genus Picea; species Picea engelmannii. Next base: position 6,730 of record ML805680.1, read on the forward strand.
GAGATAAAACTGAAGTATTCTTCCATCTATTACCCCCAAAGAAATGGCCTATCAGAATCAACGAATAAAAATTTGATAAAAATCATCAAGAGGACATTTTCTGAAAACCACAAAACTTGGCACAACGTGATTTTCTATGCACTCTGGGCTGATAGGGTGACACCAAAAACCTTTGCTGGTAATTCCCCTTTCTTCCTTGTCTATGGAAGAGAAGCAATTATCCTTCCTCATGTTTTTCGTTCCTCTCTGCAACTATCACAGAAAGTTCAAGAAGACGAATGCCCACCTCTTGAAAGTCAAATTAATGCCTTGTTGAAACTAGAAAAAGTAAGAACACAAGCAAAAGAGAGACTGGGTCAGCATCAACAGATCGTGAAAGGTTGGTTTGATTCAACCTATACTTCGGATAGAAACTTTGGCATCGTAGATTTGGTTCTAAAATGGGATAAACCTCACAAAGGAAAAGGGGAACACACCAAGTTCCATAACCTATGGTTGGGGCCTTTTGTAATCGCTAAAAAATTAGATCCCAGCTCTTTCTATATACATAGTTTGGAGGGACAAACAGATACCTTCCCGGTGAATGGAAAAGCTCTAAAAAGGTATTTTCTTGATTTCTCCAGACCCACCTTTGTACATAATTTTTCTGTTTTGATTTTATTTTTGTTTTCTAGTTTTGGTTCTTTTCATTTTGTTTACTTTTGCTACTTTCTGGTTAAACTTATTCCCGTGTCACCTTTTAGTTCATGAAGGAAAACCAAAATGCCTCATTATGAAGACATAGTCAAATTCTTTTAGAGAATCAATGTTTTAACTTGTTGAAATGCATACCAGCTAAAAAAACTTTCTGTTCAGAATAGGTTTCCTGATTTCACTTTATAATTATGAGAAGACACAATCATCATTAAAGATCTTTACACTGTCGCTATTTTAAACAAAACAACTCAAGTATGCCTTCCTATCCTCAAAAAATTAGTCTCATCGGAAAACTAATTTCAGATCATAATGAAGGTTGTTAAGAGATAAATTAAAGGTTGGACAATATCAAGTGTTCTGAAAACTGAAATTTTCAGCATCACCCCGCTCTTCTGAATATCATTAAATTCATGTCAAAATTGTAAATAATTTCTAGAGAGTTGTGGGAAGAGTTTGTAAACCTGTCGAGATATTGAATAGGTCTGATGGAAGTGGGTAAATGCATACGTGATGCCAAGACAACTTCATCGGGGTACTGAACAAGCATGCTGGAAGTGAAGCGATGCCAGGTTCAAGAAAATTTTCATGTATAAATTTTGATATTGGTCATAAGTGCCCTTCATTTTCTATCGAAAATTATTGGACAAGGCAGAGGCATCAAAGTGGGTTAATTGGCATCCCTGTTGAGGCTATGGATGCCTACTGGAAGCAGTGGCCCTGTCAATAGTATCAGAGCCATTAGCTTGAATATCGTTTCTCTCATAATTAAAATTGGTCACTGGATTTCATTTGAACAGTAAGATATTTGAAGCTGGATCATGTGATGATTGTTGAAATTTGATTGAGATGCTTGATTTCCTTTATCTGTTGTTTGATTTTTTTCATTATGATCAGTCCTGACATGAAATCATTGGTGATGCAGAGATAATGGCTTCTCCAAGTAAGTCACCATTGTTGGCAGCCCTACATGTTTTTTCTTTTCAATGAAAAATGACAACTCCTATAGCTGTCTACGCCTCATCCTATAAATATTACTATTTGAGGGTGATTATTTGATTATTAAAAAAATGTTTGACTATTGTTGTTGCACTTTTATTTTGACTTTTATGCTTGATTGATGATTGTAAGCATGAATCAAGCATTTAAACTTAATTTTGCATTGTGACTCTAGCCATTGCTTGGTTGCTAGAAAATCCATTATGACTTGTATACATCCTATTCAATATTAAGATGATTTTCCTTTTGAGTTTGTTTGAATATTGATATAATACTTATGTTGGCTGGCATTTGGAATATAATCTTGTTCATTTAAAATTCTTGGTAAATCAAGTTTGATTTAAAAAAATTTATTTGTATTTGGATTGTAAAAACTTATCCTCTCCTAACCTTTGCAAATCAAGTCTACCTATCACATGTTGTGGGAATTAAAATCATATCATGTACTTCATTTTAGTTGGCAGTTTGAAGTGATAGGCCTCTCATTACGAGCTAAGGTCTTGTGTTATGCTCTGTACTCAAAGTGTTCATTACCAAAAATGCCTGAATTTTGTGACTGAAACCCATATGCTTATGTTATGGTCACATTGGTCTATTTCTAGTTTTGTTTCCATGGTATCAACTCAGTCTCACCTCTTTTACTGATCTCCCCTTAGCCCACAGTTAGTTGGAGTCTCCCTTGCTACAGTTTTTTCGAGCCCATAATGGCCCATGTGGTCCGACTACAACCAAATGGCTCTCAAACATTGTTCCTTTATGATGATGCGAGTGAGGATCTGAAGAGCCAGGGTTCAGATATGTTTATTAAGAAGTTCCATGGGTATAAATTGAAAGTGGAAAAATAATTCTTCCTTACATTTGATGGATACATAGAAAAGGTGGGTGATATTTAGTTGGAGATCACTGAAGATTTTCTGAATGAAGCAACAAGGCTCCCTCTCACTAGTCAAAAGTGGTTTAAAAATTTGAAATTGACCGAAGTACCTCGGAGTCTTTTTATCACCTCCATAAAGATAAACTATTGTGACAAAGGTATTCCGGTCTCCCTACTCAAGGTTAGATGGCATAGTCTGTTCGCAGTTTTAAAACAATTTATTACCTGTGAAGGTCGTTATGGCCTGGTATTCCTTTACCATGTGAGATTGCTCATGCATTTTATTGGCTTCCGTCTAAATATGTCGTTTTACCTGCTAAGAAGTTTGTATAAAATTTCAAAGAGATACAAGAAGAATAATCTAGATTCTAGCCTCTTTCACCATGGTTTGATTAAATTACTATTGGTTCAGCATTTGAAAACCCTAGGTGATGATTGGGACAAGTTTCTAGCTCAAAATGGTTTTGTTACAAAAATTGTTGTTGAAACCCCTGTGGTGGATAAACCTATGATAGAAAAACCTCTTGATCTCTCAAGTGGAAAGCCAGATTTCTTAGATGAAAATCCTCATGAAGGGGCATTACCTGATCAAATTTTATGTGGACAAAATAATGTTATTTCTGAGTTTATTAAAACTCCCGTGCATGAACTGATCATCTCTCCTAACCCTACTATAAAATCTGGTAGTTAAAAACCTCGCAAATAGTTAAATAAGAATCAAACAATGTTAGGGTTTCGTAATAAGAGGGTTGGTCAACTCATTTCTCATAGTTTGCGTAATAAATCCAAGCCTCGTGTGAGCTCTATTGATTCGATCAAGATCCATGAGGATTTAGACTTGAAGTTTGAAATATTTCTAGCAAAGGAAGATCCGAATTGTTCCAAACTAGATCAACCATTCGATTATATCAATAATATCCCACTGTGTCTAAAATACAACAAGGAATTTACAGGTATTAAATTTAGTCAAAGGATGATAGTGGATAGCAGTGATGTTTTAGCACACAATTACACTCTTCCTCAACTGATTTCCCCTACTGCACATTGTGAAGTTTGTTTGCATTGGATAGGGAAGTACTATACAGACATCCCCTTTCTCCAAGAAAGGATCAAAGCTCTCATGAATCACAATGATTCACTGGCAAACAAAAACCTAGAACTCAAGGCCATTGCACAAAGACAAGAAAAGCATTTAAAAAGGATAGGCAATATCATTATAAAAAATGTTGACAGTGTAATGGCCGTGATAAATTATGAGATATTGTGATTCAATTTTTTTTATTAGTTAAATGGTAAGATTGGTTTTTATCAAAATTATGCTTTGGTTGTTATTTTTCTAATCAATATAGATTGATTTGGATTTCTATTACCGATAATAAGATTGGCTACAGAATCGAGAGATTATGTAGCCAAGTCATTTTCTCATATAAAATTTAGGAATTGTTAGTTAAAAAAATATTTGACTTGATCATTTCATTTTTTTAGGATAGGTTGTATCTGATGCTAATCTTATGGGATGGATCATGCTGGACTTAGTTGATTAGATATCTCCTTTTTACTTATTTTGTAAAATGGAGAAAACTTTCATAAATTTTGAAGATATAGTTTGATAATGAGTGGATTTAGGCCCTCTATATTTGTAACTTTTAGATCTTTTTTGAGATCTAATCCTATCTTAGAAGATAGGAAGTCTAGATTTCATAAACTCTTTAAATACTCCATATTTTGTAATGGAAATCATCTTGGTTGAGGGCAGAAGATGGGCGTGTGATTCCAAGACTTAATGAAATACTATATATGCATTTTGGATTTAGCCTTTTGCTAATGATGTTTTCATTTATGTTTTGTTAATCCTAATACATTAATGGGTCTAATAAGTTTAGACTTAATGATCTATTATGTTTGGGATATATATATTATAAATATCGTCTATAATTTGTTGCTCTAGATATAAATACGGTGATCATATCTCCAATTAGAACGATAGGATTTATCTTTGAATTTTAATTGAATGATGAAATGCATAAGTTACTTTCAGATTTATCTTGTTGTAATTATGTGCAATTATAAGATCACAGTGTTCAATTTTTGTTCCCTCCTCTGTTATTAAATCTCAACTGTTAATACATGTTTTAAAATTATTTAGAACAATCTTAAAGCCTATTGTAGATTTCTCTCTTGGGCATGGAAGTTGGATGTTCTTCACTCATACAAACACTTGGACACACCTCACTAACTAACAACAGGTTAGCTCCTTTGTGTTTCTCAATTTTGTGTTTCTCATAATGTTTGGTTTATCTTTTGACTACCTTCACGTCTATGTTTCATAGTTTATTCAATTCAACATTAATTAGATTTATAAAGGAAAACAAAAAAGTTTTAAATGTGTTTTCTTTATCTACTTCTTAAAAGAAATTATTTCCGCATTTGATTTTATAAGTTTCAATTAAATCTTTCAATTTGTAAATGATGTACATATATTTGTATATTTTCTTCTTAAATACACCTACAATAGCTATATTAGATCATATGTACTTATATAACATATAATTGTTAGCATTAGTGTAGTTACTCCTTTCTTTTCAATTTTTTTTTAGGATTTTAGATTGGCTGACAGAGCCATTAAACCCATCAGAACGAGTTACACAAAACAACTTGGTTTACTTAGACAACCACATACTAGACTCGTTCTTCCAGTTGAAGGATGGTCAATTTATCCCATCAAAAAGGTTCAATGTATTTCCCACCTTCTGAGGGATATAAAGGTGCAATAACTTTGTATTCTCTAGATTCAAAGATCATATTCCCGATCTTCAAATTAATAATATCCTGATTATCAAAATCCCAATCCAGTCCCAACAATGTTGGATAGGGTGTAGTATTATCTACTATGTCAATGAATTCAATGTATTCCATGGTGCACACACCATTTAGATCTATCGATATCCTCTTAAATATACCAATTGGAACCACTTTATGTTGGTTTTTTATCTTCAACTAAATTTGTGAATACCCCAATTGAGGTTCTCCCATAGCTTGCCATGTCTTGTTAGGTAAAACATTCACTTCAGACCCCAAGTCTATTATGATATCTCCCATACTGAAATCTCCAATGTTTGCATTCAACCTAAACTCTATACTTGTTCTTATCTTTTTTCAAACCTAATTGACTATCTTTACCCCTTCTTCCCCAAGATTACACTTTTCTAATAGATTTTGTAATAAATGCAAAGATGAATTATCATTTAATATTTTTACACGAGATACCAAAAAGTTTATTAAATTACTGACCTTTTATGTAGGCTTTCCCTTGTTGTTCTGGTCAAATAACTGGGGCATTTCATACACTAGTACATCATCTACTTGATTTTTTTGTTAGGGACCTAACCCCTCACATAGGTATATTAATATATCTCCATGTAATAAAGGTTAATATTAATAAGGCCTAGCAATAAGGAAGAATAAGTCCAATGTAAGAAGACCTAATAGAAGCTTCTTCTTCTAGAAGGATATTCCTCTAGATGGTTCTTTTGATAGACATATTTAGTATAAATAGGAGTCAAGGGTATGCGGAATTTTTCTTGGATATTATTGTAATAGAGCTCTACTACCCTGGAGGTTTCCCCTTCAAAGAGGCAAGTGAAAATTTCTCTCAGTAATCAAAGTGTTCTTTTTAGTGTTATTCTGGTATCATTTTGGTATTATTGTGGTGTTGTTCTGGTTATTTTTTTGTTCATCTGCCATTTCTAGATATTTATTTCAGTTCTGCATACTTTTTTATATCTGGAATATTACAAGTGGTATCAGAGCACCTTCCTCGGCATAAAATTGTGGGTTAATTTTTTTTCAGGGTAGAGACATATTCTGACATATTTAAGCTACAAAGATATGTAATTATGTGCATAAACCCATGGTTGGGGATTCATACATGCAGGAAATACAAGTGGTACTTAAGCGCACATCTGTTGGACACCCTTGTAACCCCTGTTGGTACCCATTTGAGTGGTAGCGCATAAGACAACACTTGTATATGGATTGGCCTAGATCTCTTGAATCCCTCCATAGATAAGCCGAAATCACTACACATTTCTTCCTGTTAAGAATTTAGGAATTTCATCACTGCAATATTGTTCAGATCGAAGTATAACTATACAGTAGTAAGAAAAAGAAAAAAAACATTTGGATCTTATTGGCACCATTATTTGAGACCTATTCTATTGGATTTCTATATTCGCCCTTATCCCATTCATACCTATGATTTTTCAACAATTTTTTTCTTATGGACCCGACTGCTTTCCCACGCCCTTATTTGGGATTTACCCCATTGGATTCAACTGATTGCCCTAATCATTTTGATACACTTCACCCATACCCCATTTTCTAGATGGTCCCACCCGCCCCTTTTCGTGTTCCCTCATCATCATGGCCCATACCCATAGCTAAGATTTGGAAGTTCTCTTCACTACATTGCACTCTAATTTCACAGAAACACAACAAGAAGTGTGAAAACTCAGTGCCAATATTTCCACCATCAATCAAACGATGCATTCCTCCATCGTCACCTCAATCACATAACTCAAACAAGAGCTCAAACAAGACATTACTGCCCATTTTGAATCTTCTACTATGATGATTTGCTCCAAGCTGCATATCCATGCTAATATTTTCTTATCTGACCCACCTTTGCATACCGAAGGTGAAACTTCCTCTCATTTCTAGAATTTTTAGCCCCATCACTTTCAGTATGACCTATGCTTTCTACATGTTGATGTGACCAAATTTGATGGATCGGATCCCACTAGTTGGGTAACTCAAATGGAACATTATTTCTCTTTGTGTGGCATTACAGATGAGTTGGCCAAACTATGGTATGGTGTACTCTATCTAGATCAATAACATTGGAAATGGTGGTAATGGAGAAAAAATGCTTGCCAAGGGTATGTGGCTTGGATACAATTTGTGGCAGAGCTTTATGAACGCTTTGACACTGACACCAATCACTTAGGTCGTTTGGAAAATTTGAAACAATATCGCACAGTGGAAGACTTTATAACTACTATTGAGAAACTTTCTTTTCTTACAGAGGGCATGTCTGATGATTTTTTCCAAGAATGTTTTATAAGTGGCCTCAAGGATGAGATTCATGCTCATGTCCTCATGGCTCAGCCTCATATTTGGCTGGACTCTACTAAAAGAGCTAAGGAAGCACAATAGGTTGTCTCTTCTCAAAACTGCAAACCCTCCTTTATTCCTTGTACTAAACTAGTAACCCCCACTCCCCCTTCTACTCCACTAAAGATACAGAAATTAACCAGGGCCAAAATGGCTAATTGCCAACTCAAATTCCTTTGTTATAATTGTCATGAAAAATATTTTTTGGGACACGAGTGTAAGGAACAAAATATTTTTATGGCCATCTCAGAGGATGTTTCAGAAGAAGATGTTGAGGCTCCCCTTTTGCTTGTGTCACCTGCACTCACTAACATAACCCCTCCCTCAGACCCTCCCAAAGTAGAACCGATCATTTCCATAAATGCTCTCACTAGCGTCTCTGCTCCCCAAACCCTCAAGCTAATTGGTTATATCAAGCATAGGAAAATCATCATTCTTGTTGATAGTGGAAGCACCCATAATTTAATTCATCACTGCATTTCCCAAGAAACTAATTTCTATATCCGTGTATTCAATAATTTCCAAATCATGATTGCCAATGGTGGGTCCATGAAATGTGGAGGGCATTGTGAAAATGTGTGTCTCCAAATTGGTGAATACAATCTGAAATCTCATATGTTTTCTATCAACATGGGTGGTTGTGACATTATGTTGGGTGCAGAATGGCTAAGTACTGTGGGTCCCATTCTCATGGATTTTAAGAAATTAACCTTGCAATTCAACCAGTAGGGCCAATAATATAAGTTCCAAGTCATCATCATTAGTTCCCTGTAGATCATTAGTTCCCATCGCATGGAAACGATGCTCATGAAGAAAGGTCATTCTAGCATTATTTCCCAACTCCATGCCATACAAGCAATTGAGGCACCCTCTGTACCGCAGGACCTCCCATCCATTTTCTCTAAACATAAAGTGGTTTTTTCCACTCCCCATGGAATCCCTCCCTCCCATGGTGTTCATGATCAGTTCATTCCCCTTGTCCCAAGAAGCCTTCCTCCCAATATCCATCCATATCGTCACCCATGTTGGAAGATTGTTTATTGTCATTGATGTAAACCCTAGTCATGGGTTTTGGACGACAAGATTGATAAAGGTATTTGGACATGAAGGACAATGCACATGCATATACAACACCCATGAATGGATAGTATACCTCATGTTGTTTCTGGTTGTATGTGGCATGTCACATGGATCCTCATGGTTGAGGTGAAATGAATTTTTGAAGATGACAAATTGAATTGAAGAAGGAAGTACATGTAGGCCCTGAAGATAATTAAAGAAAAGAATTACAAAATAAGAAAGTGTCAAGTCAGCCCTAATGTTAAAATGAAGTGACATAAATGGTATAAATAAGCATCATTATACATTCATTTTGATAGAAGTAAAATTGTAGAGGAAATAAGAAGTAAAAGAAGGTCGTATTTCAAGGGAGGATGAAGTTTTTTGGTGATGTGTTCTAAGGTACGTTATTTTCAGTTCATCTTATCATTTTTTCTATAACTTTTTTTCTAGAACGATTCATATGGTGAAATTGCTATGGTATATAGAATGCATATCAAGGTACCTATGGTAAAAATTTCATCTCTTGATTCACTATAATTATGGAGATACACTCTATGGAAGATAGGCTTTGTGACCAGTCCTAAAGCTAGTCAATAAACAAGTGTTCCGAGTAAACCAGTCATAAATGATTCATAAAGAATCCAAATGAAGTGGGACAACTTCCATTGGAAATAGTATGGACTGTAGTTTCTTGTCTGTGAGTTTCAAAATCGGATGTTAAATATTGAGTGCAGGGCATGTTGTACAAGTTGGGTTTTCTGAATAGACTAGAATTGAATAAAGTCTACCATTCTTTCTATAACCTCTTTTTGGAGAGGATTCAAGGAGTGAAAATTAGAGGATTTTTAGAGAATACATTCAGAAATATTATATACAAGATCAAAGTACTCCAGGAATTGAAGAATTGCAGAAATTGAAGAAGTCTCAGGAAGCATTATCAGGTTCTATGTGATGATTTAATGTAAAGTATTATTATCTCTCATATATTCTTGAGTGGAAGGAAGGGGAAAGGATGGAGAGTTAAAATCTCTATTGATATTGGAGGATTGTATCTTCCT
>ML805680.1:25213-56271 GCA_009831015.1 Picea engelmannii
AGTCAAAGATCTCCAAATGACAAGATAGGACTAGGATACAATGACAGTTTGAAGGCAACAAAACAAGAGAAGGGAGTTGAAAATGATGAAACCAACACTCTAGAACAAGTTGAACATCAAGATATAAGACTAGAATTTAGAAGGAATGAGACATCAAGAAGATCCTCTCCCATCAGGTATGAAAGTAATCATTATGAAGGAAACTATAGAAGAATAGATTGTGAACCTAGATGTACCACACCACAAAGAAGATCACTTATGCTCAGGTATCAAAATTTCTTTCTTGGACATTGTTATACTTGTGGAAATTTTGGACACAAGGCAATCAATTGCAGAATCAATGAAAGGAATAACTATGAAAGCTACATGAATGGTGAAAATAGTAGATATGGAAATGTTTGTAGACCTGTCAACAAAAATTATAATCCATTTGACCCATTAATGGATGAAAATATTGTATGTTGCAAGTGAAATAATCTTGGTCACAAAGCACAATATTGCAGAGAGATGAAGGAAGATAATCATATGTCAAATGTCTACATACCAACCACAACATGGAAAAGGAAAGAAATTCCACAAAATGAAAATTGTCGAATAGCATTGGTCGCTAAAGAATGCAAAGAATAATATGAATGGTTCATAAACAGTGGGTGCTCATCTCATATGACCGGAGATCAAAGAAAATTTGTCATCTTGAAGAAAAGAGGTGGAAATGTTGCATTTGGAGATGACTCGTCTACCAAAATACTTGGAAAAGGAACTGTAAATATTGGAAGTGAAAATGTAAAAGAAAGAAAATTCCTAGTGGTTTAATATCTGAAGCATAATCTCCTCGGTGTCAGTAAAATATGTGATAAAGGATACACTCTTACGTTTGACTCCTGAAAATGTAAAATCAGAGAAAATAACTCAAGAAGATTGGTTGCAACTGCAATAAGAAGACTGAACAACATATACATCCTAGACATGAAGAAGAGAGAGAAGACATAAGCCACACAAAATGATTCCATGGAAGAAAAAGTCCCAAAGACCAAAAATAAGGATGAAGTATTATTGAGTGCCACATGTTCAGGGTGAGCAACACCAAAGAAGAAGGCTACCTTTTGCCATTAAACTTGGGGGGAGCAACCCTAACCTTTTCCATTGATGTCAAAGGGGGAGATAAATTGGGATCATGATGATAGGGGGAGCATGAGTGTTTCCATCAATGACAAAGGGGGAGATTGTTGGAAGATTGGTTGTTGTCATTGATGTCAACCCTAGTCAAGGGTTTTGGACCACAAGATTGATAAAGGTATTTGGACATGAAGGAAAATGCATATCTGTATACAACACCCATGAATGGATAGTATACATCATGTTGTTTACGATGGTATGCGGCACGTCACGTGGATCCTCATGGTTGAGGAGAAATGAATTTTTTAAGATGACAAAGTGAATTGAAGAAGGAAGTACATGTAGGCCCTGGAGATAATTAAAGAAAAGAATTACAAAATAAGAAAGTGTCAGATCGTCCCTAATGTTAAAATGAAGTGACATAAATGGTATAAATAAACATCATTATACATTCATTTTGATACAAGTAAAATTTCAGAGGAAATAAGAAGTAAAAGAAGGTAGGATTTCAAGGGAGGATGAACTCTTTTGGTGATGTGTTCTAAGGTATGTTATTTTCAGGTCATCTTACCATTTTTTCTTTAATTTTTTTTCTAGAATGCGTCAGATGGTGAAATCGCTATGGTATTGAGAAGACATATCAAGGTAACTATGGTAAATATTTCATCTCTTGATTCACTATAACTATGGAGATACACTCTGTGGAAGATAGGGTTTGTGACTAGTCTTGAAGCTAGTCAATAAACAGGTGTTTCAGGTAAAACAGTCATTAATGCTTCATACATAATCCAACTAAAGTGGGACCACTTCCATTGGAAAGAGTACGGACTTTATTTTCTTTTGTGCAATTTTCAGAATCGTATGTTAAATATTGAGCGTGGGGCATGCTATACAAGTTGGGTCTTCTGAATAGACCATAATTGAATAAAGTCTACCATTATTTCTATAACCTCCTTTTGGGGAGGATTCAAGGAGTGAAAATTTGAGAAGATTTAGAGAATACATTGAGTGATATTATCTACAGGATCAGAGTACTCCAAAAATTGAAGAATTGCAGAAATTGAAGAAGTCTCAGGAAGCATTATCAGGTTCTATGTGATGATTGGTTGATGGTGATGATTTAATGTAAAGTTTTATTATCTCTCATATATTTTTGGGTGGAAGGAAGGGGAAAGGATAGAGAGTTCAAATATATATTGATATTGGAGGATTTTATCTTCCTCTTTGAGGTTTATCCCTCCCTCTACATTTGGATGATGTAGATACCTTTGGAAGTCATTACTTCCCTTGAACAAAAACTATTGATTATTTATCATATATTGTGCATGGTGTATTGTGGTGTATTGATGTAACTCTTATACTATTGTTCATTTCTCATTGAATATAATTGAATGGTTTAAGTATAAGTTGAAAAATGTTTTTAAATTGTACTTGACACTGATTCACCCCCCTCTCAGTATCAACAACCCTTTTCCCAAAATAATGAAATTGAGAAAATAGTTCAAGAACAACTCAACACAAGTGTTATCCTCCTTAGTATGAGCCCCTACTCTTATCCTATGGTCATGGTCCTTAAGAAATAAGATTCTTGGTGCATGTGTCCTGACTTATGTGCCCTCAAAAAACTCACCATTAAAGACAAATTTCCCATTCCTGTCATTAATGACCTCTTGGATGAATTGAGTGGTGCCTAGTTCTTTACTAAACTTGATCTTTGTTTGGTTACCACTAGATTCGTATGAAAGAGGTAGACATTCCTAAGAATTCCTTTCGAACTCATGAGGTTCACTATCAGTTTTTGGTCATGCCCTTTGTCTTGTGTAATTATCCCTCCACTTTCCAAAGCCTCATGAATCATGTATTTGGTCCTTTTCTATGTAATTTTTCCTTAGTTTTCTTTGATGATATCCTCATCTATATAAAAACTTGGACATACCATCTTTCTCATGTGGATCAAGTTCTCCATCTACTGTCTTAGCACCAAATTTTCCTCAAAAAGTCTAAATGTTCTTTTGGCACCTCGGAAGTCGAGTACTTGGGTCATCTTGTTGGAAAGGTCAACGTCAAGGTGGATCCTAAAAAGATTGAAGCTATGCAAGATTGGACTCACCCAAAGAATCTCAAAATCTTGCATGTATTTATGGGTTTAATAGGTTATTAACGCAAGTTTTTTAAGAATTATGGAAAAATTACAGCACCTCTCTCTACACTACTTAAAAACAATTCTTTCACTTGGACTCTAGTAGTTGCTCAGGCTTTTCAAACATTGAAGATACCCATGTGCACCACTCCAGTCATGGCCCTTCCTAATTTCACAAAGACCTTTGTCCTAGAATGTGATGCTTCCAGGAAAGGAATTGGTGTTGTCCTTATGCAAGAGGGTCAACCTTTGTCCTTTACCAACAAACAACTGTCTAAGACCAATTTGGTAAAATCAATCTATGAAAAGTAAAATATGGCTATTATGCATGCCGTAGATCTTTGGAACCCTTATCTATTGGGGAAACGCTTCCAGATTAAGACAGATCATCAAATCCTGAATTATTTTTTGGAGCAACACCTTTCCTTCCCTGAGCAACAAAAATGGGTGACTAAGATCTTTGGATATTATTATGAAATCATTTACAAGAAAGGTAAAGACAATGTGTTTACTGATGAAATATTGTACGATTGGCTCCAAGTTGTTCACCAGGAATGGCTACACGATCCCAAAAGTTTGCATCCGATACAAAAATTGCAGTCCAATTATCAAGTTTTCCTAGGGTTCTATTGTATCAATGATGATATTCAATACAAAGGCCATTTGTATTTAATTAAACAGTCAAAAATTAAATCCATGGTACTTTCTGAGCTTCATGCTACACCCACAACTGGGAACTTCAGGTTTACCAAAACCTATGACCGGGTCAAATGTTTTTTTTATGGGATGGTAAGAAACAGGAGATTTGTAATTTTGTGGTTGAATGTGATGTGTGTCAATGCAACAAGGAATAAACAGTCAAATCTATTGGAGCACTACAACCACTTCTGATTCCACCTTATATTTGGTGGGATATTTCTATGGATTTTATTGTAGGCTTACCTAAATCGGGAAATAAATTCATCATCATGGTGGTAGTTGATCGTCTTTCCAAGTATGATTATTTTTGTGATGTTCAACACCCATTTACAAAATCCAATGTGGCTCAAATTTTCATGGATCAGGTCTTCAAGATTCAGGGCATGTCACATTTTATTGTTTCTAATCATGACCCCACTTTCACTATAAATTTTTGGCAAGAACTTTTCAATCTACAAGGCACCCAATTGCATCTCAGCAAAACTTATCATCCACAGACTGATGGTCAAACTGAAGCTATCAACAAATGTTTGGAAACGTATTTGAGGTGTTTTGCATCAGAAAGGTAGAATCAGTGGGCTCGATGGTTACCACTAGTTGAATGGTGGTACAACACTTTGTACCTTACAACTACCTGCATGACTCCTTTTGAAGAGGAATATGGACAAAATCCACTTTCAGTTATCTCATATTTTCCTAGTGTCTCTAAGGTCCAGGTGGTTGACCAAACACTTAAAGTTCGAGTGGTTATTCTCTGTACCCTCAAAAAGAACTTGGTCATGGACCAGAATCTCATGATGCAACAAGTAGATCAAGGTCACTCTGAATGTTAATTTGCAGAAGAGGATCAGGTGTTCCTTTGACTGCAACCTTACAAGAAAAATTATCTCAAGTATGACCATTGTCAGAAACTAGTGCCCAAATTTTATGGTCCTTATACCATTCTCAAGCATGTGGGATAGGTGTCCTATCAGTTAACATTTACCAGTCATTCTAAGCTCCATCCTATTTTTCATGTTTTCTTCTTAAAGAAGGTGATTGGAACTAAGTTCAAAACTCAAACCAACCTTCTTGAGCTGGATGAAGAAGAATCCATTTGGATAAAACCACAAACAATTTTGGATGAGCATGAGTTTCGTCTACATCAACGAACCATCAAGGAAGTGTTAGTCTAGTGGAAAGATACCACTCCAATAGATGCCACTTGGGAACCAACTACTATTCTACCACAATTTCCTCATATCAAGCCTTGAGTACAAGGTTGTTTTTAAGGGGGAGGGAATGTTAGGGACCTAACCCCTCATGTAGGTAGAATAATTTATTTCCATGTAATAAAGTTCAATATTAATAAGGCCTAGCAATACAGAAGAATAAGTCCAATGTAAGAAGACCTAATAGAAGCTTCCACTTCTAGAAGGATCTTCCTATATATGGTTCCTTTCATAGACATATTTAGTATAAATAGGAGTTGAGGGTATGAGAACTTTTGTCTTGGATATTATTGTAATAGATCTCTTCTCTACTGGAGTTTTCCCCCTTGAAGAGGCAAGTGAAAATTGCTCTCAGTAATCAAAGTGCTCTTTCTGGTGTTATTGTAGTATCATTTTGGTATTATTGTGGTGTTGTTCTAGTTATTTTATTGTTCATTTTCCATTTCTACCTATTTATTTCAGTTCTGCATACTTTTTTATATATAGAATATTACATTTTTCCTGAGGTAGATGCAATATTCTCCTTCAAAATCTCATGTCTAGCTTCTTTGAAGGTCTCGTTTTCTTTACGCACATCAAAATTCTGCTCAAGTTCTACATTCTTCCTTACCCACTGGTGTATATCCTCGTTCTGCTTTGTTGTATCATCTCCTGTCTTATCTCCACCTCTAGTAACTATATTTATCTTCTTCCCTTCCTCTTCTCTATTTTTCCCCGCAATCCATTGCACATTCTGATTATTCTAGTTCCTCTTTTCTTATATCTTTACCATCAGTGTCAGAAAATATTATGTATCATGGTTGTTTATGCATCAACACATACATGTCTTGGGTGGAAATAAACAATCTCTGGCATAGTGTCCAGGTTTATGACAGTTATGACGAAATACTAGTCCTTGACCTCCTCCAAATCCTCTTCCTTTATAGCCTCATCTGTTACCCTGATTATATCCACATTGTCTATTATACTGAGGTTCCTAATTATATTGCGACTGTGCATTACTATACTATGGCAGCACTGCACATTGTTGTGCATTGTTACACTTTATTTGTCCTTGAAATTGTTGCATGTGATTACACTATGGCTTCTACGTAGGCTGTGTTTTCATTAATTCATACTCTACCCTATAAGTTTATGAATTCCTCTCCTTCATTATCTCCAAGGTTCTCCAGTCATTGTCTTCATGTCCAACTAACTTACAAAAGTTAAAAAAATGTAATCTTTAGTATTGTCATATACTTCTACATCATGGGAAAATGATAGGTATCATGTCCATTTGTCCTACATATGTCACACCATGGTCCTCCTGAATATAAAGGATTTGGAATACCCACTCTTATGTACTATGAAAACAGTGGACGTTCATTCTTATGATGACCTTCTGTATTGCATAATGTACACCAAACATATTCCTTTTTCTCCTTACCTTTATTCTGATTCAATTGAAATGTCAATTTCTTCAAATGTTGTCTCAACTCTTCCACAGTTGGATATGTATGCTTGTACTGATTTTACTCCAATTGAAAATCTATCTGCAGAGCCTCGACCCAACTCTGAAACTTATTTTTCCTCAAAGGATACTTCAAGTATGGTAATAAAGAATTAACAAATAAATTCCTATGCTACATATCAGTGATAGGGTACTTCAACTTACCTTTCAACCTTTTGAACTTTTGATCAACCTCCCAAACTAATTCTCCTGGCTTATGTTTAATCTCTATAATCTCATTCTTGAATTGGTCTTCTAAGATTGGATTCTAAAATTCATTGATTAATTTTCTTTTCATCTCTGCAATGGTTGTAGGTGCTCCTAGAGGGTTATTTAATACGAAACCCATGTACCAATCCAATGCACAATATCTGAATGTGATTTCTAGTTTTGCAGCCTTTGTATATTCATCTGTAATCAATAAACAACTGCTTCTATGGTTCCTCCAACCCTTTTTCATGGAACTCAGGTAACCTAATAGTGGGATCTTGTCTTTCCATTTTGAATCTTATTGTGTTACCACCTCCAAAATTTTTAGTAAATTGACTGCTACTTGCTGAAATACTTCCATTGGAATTAGATCCTCATCCAAAAATTATTCTACCACTAATCACTTGCTGGTTAACCAATTTTTCTTCTTCCTATGTCTTAGTCACACATGGGGTTGTGGCTTCCACACTTATTTGGATATAGAATGGAGAACTGATACAGGAGCATCACCGACTCATCAAGCGAGCCAGTGTGGAAGCGGAGGACAGCTGGACAAGAAAACACCAAATTTTGAAAACACTTTGGGATTGTTGCGCCAAAGATTTAAATAAAGTCATTTATGAAGGAGCGCCTTTATATATTGTATTGGACCTTGAGTGGATAGCTCTTGTCCTTAGTAGATAGATGGAATTTAAAATAGTTAATGCAGGTAGATAGGATTTTAATTCTAGACTAGACAATTTTAGGAAGCAGGAGGGAAAACAGATATAGACACCCTCATTGTACATTGTAACATTATTAGAGGAAGAAGAGTGAGAGAATGCAGAGAGCTGTGTAAAGAACACCCATGTACATATATTGAATTAATAGAAGAAGCTTTGATTCAAGTTCATGGTTTGTGTTGTTCTCTATATAATTGATTTTGATATGCTCATGAATGTTTACTTCCTATTATACATTTTCTTTTATATTCCATGTATATGATTTCATTGTTGAATTGAAGTCTGAGAGAGTGAAGGAATGAGTTTCAATTGTTTCTCTCTTTGAGCCAGAGGATTCCTGCAAGGAGTGCAGTCGAACTTGTCTACAAGGAGTGTGTTGACAGAGGGCTTACTTAGAGATAGATTTTGTTCTCATTCATCCCTAAGGTGCAGTTGGGCACAAGAGCCGTGCAAGGAGTGCGCAGGCTAGGTGAACGTCTCATGGTTGTGAACCTGAGTGAGTCGTTGAAGGATTGCTGCTGCAATTGTGCACAGAATCGAAGAGTCCCAACACTTAGATGGAGTTTAAGGGTTGTCGAAAGGAGTGCGTGCAAGGGATTTTCCTAAAGGGTGCAAAAATCATGGAAAATCTCAGGAAGGATAGGCCTCAGAGTGGCTAAAGAACAGCGCAGACAAGTTGTGACTTGAAGTTGTAAGAGAGTCGCAGGGTTGCGAGTAGGTGGACGAGTCTCGTGGGGAGACACTTAGTCATTTCGCAAACTTCCATCAGGAAGAACGAACAAATGAAATTCTCCGAGGAGATTTCGCGACATCCCGTGAGCCGTCAGATCTCATGGAGGTGCAAGGGAAGATATCACTAGTATTCTCAGGAGGTATAAATCTCAGGAGGGGAAGAGCCATTGATATGAGCCACAAGGGCTGTTGGATTCACACGTATATCATATATCAGGGTTTCGTGAGTCGAAGCTCCAAATTATTGCAACAGGAATTGCGATATCGCGAGATGCGATATCCTGACAAGCCCAGAACCGTCCATTGTTTGGGATGCATTTCATAAGATCCAGAGAAGTTGGGGTTTGGCATATCGGAGTTCTTGAGGACAAGATACACAGACAGCTTGGAATCGTGATCCGTGATATCCCGACGGTGACGTAACCAGTGTGGGACCGTAGGAGTTAGTGGGAGACAGGTGGCACTAGGCATCGAGTTTTCATAGCGAGAAGTGTCGAAATATATGCATTAGGATTCGTGATCCTGTGAACTCTGAAATGACAATGGAGTAAGGGAATTGAATAGTCAATTACCATGTGTGTGTCAGAGTATCGGTGCATCGGGCATCGGGATTCGGTAAGACGAGTTGCTTGGCATCGCAAGTAGCGAAATCCCGATAGGGAAAGTTCCGACAGGGTAAAGACAAGGTCAGCGTTGACTTAGGTATCGATTCTTGGTGATCCGTGGGTACAACACTCAACCTCTGGACTTGCGAAGTCCCGAGTTTTGATTTCATGATAAGTAAAGCAAGGGGAATCATGCTAAAGAGATATGTGGGTACGTATTTCCCGACAGGGAATTATAAGAGTTATTCAAGAGTTCTTCGGGCTGTGAGAAGAAGAAGATCTTATGTGTGTGCATGGACCTTCTGACCTGCGGGTGGTGAAGGAGCTGCATAGCCGTCAAGTGGTATCAGAGCGAGAAAATTTCTTTGCTTTCTATAGAAGAGAAAGGGAATTCACCATGCCGCCTAGGAGAAGGGACGCACAGTCACCCGATCCAAAGGATAGGGAGGTGCGAAGAAGAGGCAGGCAGGTAACTAATACAGAAATGGAAAGACAGATGCGTGATCTCTGAGAAAGACTTGAGGACATGGAGACAACACAAATATGCACAGCTAGTGCAGGGGATCTGAGTGATTCTGATAGTGAAGTTGAAGCTGAACATGAGGAGGAATTTGCAGCCGAGGATGCAGCCAATGAACGTCTAATCAAACCTATTGCATGGATGGGTGCGAAGGCAAATATGGACATTCCAGTCTATGAGGGAAATCTGGATGCAGAAGAGCTTCTGGATTGGATCTGAGCTCTTGACACCTACTTCGATTATGAAGATGTTGAAGAGGATAAGAAGGTCAAACATGCTGTCACATGATTGAAAGGACATGTAGCATTATGGTGGGATGACCTACAAGAATATAGATGCTGCAAAGGAAAGAAGAAGATCAAGAGTTGGGATCGAATGATTGCAAAGATGAAGGAAAAATTCATCCCAAGAGATTATCAAATCACTCTGTTCAAGAGGATGCAAAACCTAAGACAGAAGCTGATGACAGTGAAAGAATACAAAGAGGAATTCTATCAATTGAACATTAGGGCAGGTCATTGAGAGAGTGATGATGAGAAGGTTTCTAGATATCTGAATGGCCTGAGATATGATATCCAGGATGAGATGAGCATGATAACCATCATAATTGTGAAGGATTCTTATCAGATGGATTTGAAAGCTGAAGAGAAGTTGAGTTGTAAGCAAGGTCAGCGAAGGTGAGGCAGGAGCTAGCCCAGAGGCAAGTCAGTTTCCTAGGAAAGAACCCAGAAGCCTAAGGGGGAGTGGAAGAAACCTCAGGGTAAACTAGAAAGAGGTGGAACCTCACAGAGAGGGCCATACATTAAACAAAGAGGGAAGCATAATGAGCAAAAGGGAGATTATGATGATGCAAACACTTTCCCTTGTACCAGAGGTAGAGGAAGAGGCCGAGGTGGAGTCGTTGTTCCTGAGTCTGTACTAAGGCTTAAAGTACAGTGTCAAGGCATCCGAAATTATACAAAACGTTGATACAGGATTATACTAACCTTCGGTATGAAAAACTAGAGTAGATTTCTATGTTCTCGTCGTCTAGCTTCCGACTGCTCTTGAGCAGTTATGTCACGCTCAATGGCTTCCCATGATTGTTCCAATTCGTCCCGGGTATTCACGGTTTTAAGGATTGTGTCTAAGAGATTTAAAGCGATATGTATTTGACTAGATAATCCGGGTTGAATGTTGGGTTGAGTTACTGCGGGAACGGTCATTGAGTAATAGTTCCAGTATGGAAATGGTTTTTAAAGAGATAGTTTATTTGTTGTTCCAATTAGGATGAACTAAAGAAAAATCTTTTCATGAAAAAATGAAATAAGGATGCAAATTGAAGGCCCTTTCCTGTAACTGTGTTGTTTCCGATAAAATAACGTGAAATGGGAGAAAAAATTAAGCTGTAGATGACGCGAAGTTCCTGTCAGTGGAAAAATCACGTATATACAGAAGAAGCAATTGACATAAACATAATTGACCTAGTGTAAATAAACATAAAATTATGTAAGTGTAAATTGGTCTTACACCCGCTAAGAGCTGGTGCAGAGGAAAGACAAGAGACAATTACAGAAAAAGATGCAAACCTTTCACCATAGTAGTGGTCGTACTAAATTATAGTGATACACCTCAATTATGTAGAGAAAAATGAAAATAAACAAAGAACATGACGAAACAAACTTGCAACACAGTCGTGACAGAATCGGGAATCTTCAGATTGCTTGTATTAACTCCTTTAAAGTAAAAAAAAACTCTCTTACAGTTAGTTCCCAAAAAATTCCAACCCCATTCTCTTCTTTTTGTGATCTATTTATACAAAATTTTCCTCTTGGTTCAGAAGAGCCAAATTACTCCATCTGTCCGAATCCGTTTTTCAAAAAAAGTGCTAGATGCTGGTTTTTGCTTAGATTTAATACATATGATACATTTGTCCAAAAAATGAAATACAAGCTGTGAAGGTTTTGCATTGACAGCTGGGGGAGCGAAATAACTCCATTTCACCAATTCTATCTTTAAGAAGTTCTAGGTGCCTGTCCTCGCATGGATTCGGTGTACCTCATACACTTGTCCACGAACTGGGTGACAAGCTGTGAAGGCTCGGCCTGACAACGAGCTTTGGCTAAATAGCACTCTCGTGCCAACTGTGGGAGCTCACCATCTACTTGTATATCAACGAGTTCAAGGACGCCAAGCCGTGCACTGGGTTGAATCAAATGTTTATCGATTTGATTTGGGTCGACCCTGTCTATCTTGGAGATTTCTGCTGAATTTCTCTCATTCTCCTCTTTTATGTCGAGAGAAATCTGGTCTATATTTATCTGCCTCAGCGCCTCTGTGTCGTCTCCAATATCTATCCCTATCTGCTCACCATTTATATTATTGATGGCCTCTTCTAAAAAACTTGTCACTTTCTGAGCCTGCTCCTTGCTTAAAGTAATATCTTGTTCCCAATTCTTTAACAAGATATTACCTCTGGTTTGTTCGGCAATGGTGAGCCCGGGAGGCCCTGAAAACCTGTTGTTGGTCACTATCACTGCCTCTTGGAAAGCGACTCGAGCAGCCTCTACGTTCCTTTCCTTGTTAGTCAGATTCTCAGAGATTTGCTGAATTAACAAGCAGTCTTATCGAATTTCTCCAACTTTGTTTAGCAAGCTCTTTTTAGCAGAAGAGATCCTTCTCCGAATATCGGTTGCTCGGGATTTAATGGTCTCGATGTCCATTGTCTTGCTTTTTGTGACCTCCAACTGAGCCTGCAGCTGTGTAATCATATCTCTCTGCTGGTCTGATTGTATCCGACCATCTCGGATTGTAGAATTTTCTTGTTCCAACTTGGTCTTAAGGACTTCAATTTCTTTCTTGTTGGCCAATTGGGTGAACTTTATTTCTCCTCTTACTTGACTCCTCGTGCTTTCTGCTGCCGAAGCCACCCTGGCCTCAAGAGTCTTGATCAGGATATATTTTGCTTTGAGATTCCTTTTCAACATTTCGACTGAATATTGATTTGCCGTTGCGTAGGCTCCTAGCGTTCCTGCAATTTCAGTGGCAAACTCATCCTTCTTTTTATTTCTCCCATCGGTCATTACTTTGAATCTTTTATTAGTGGACTCTCCCTCCTGATAAAATTCTCACTTCACCACAACTTTTCTCCTTTTGTCAAAGAAGAAATCATTAGGAGGGAGTTCCTTTTCCCTTATAGGTCTTAGTTCTTCCCCGAAAATCCATCCCTCGTTAACGCCTCCCTGTGCTGACTGCAAGGGTGTGACAGAGGTGATGGGTTGTCCGATCTGTTTTGATGCCTTCGCTGGTGTGCTGAGTGGATCTTGCTCTTTCAATGGATCAGAGGTCTTTGTTCCCGTATTTGGATTCTGATTTTCTGGTGGGTCTGTGTCTTTTATTTCCACCTCCGAACTATGCTCCTTGGGAGGATCAATATCCTCTTTATCTGTTTCGGGATTGTCCTCCCGTACAGGACTCTTCTTCTTTTCTGGGTTCTTCTCCTGCTCAGGACTCTTCTCTTGCTCGGGAATTTTTCCTTGTTTGGGATTCTGTTCCTGACGTCTTTCGGGATTAGAATTCTGCCCCGCAGAACTTCCGGCCTCCTTTTCTTTATCTTTAGAAAGTCCCAAACCTCCCAACACAACAGGAAGGCATCTTCTCCTATGTCCCTGAAATTTTAGGACAAAAGCCCTGTCTTTGGGTGCCAGAGATCTGATTCGAAATTGCACCTCCGAATAGGACATCGCCTCTCGGAAAACATCATCCGAGGGCGAACATTCATGTTCGAACCTTTTTAATCCACAATGTCGTAGATGAGTGCTTACGATCCCCTGAGGATCATGCTTCTTGTACTCAATGTAGGATAGGCTCAAATCTTCCAAGGCTGCAGCCTCGGCCTTAGCGTGTCTAAAATCTAATAATGAATATGAATTTAACTGAATAGGGAAAGATGGCCATACCTTCTTGGCTGACGCCTTGAGTTCTTTGCTCACTCCGCCGATCACCGTTTGCTGAGCAATTTCGCGACAGGCTAGCTTGTCAGGAATGAACAGTGGTAGTGCCGAAGGAGGAACAGTAGCTCCGAACACTTTTAAATAAGAGAATTCTTCCTCTATGTACCATTCTGCAATATGGCTCAGATTCCCTGTAATGATATCCGAGATGCGGGGTGGGAAAAGACCAAAAATGGTGACGTGCAGGGGCACCATTACCCAGTTAAAAATCTCATAAATAAACTTGTTCGCGTTATTTTCCCATAGCTTATCATGGTACTCATGAACAGTCTTCTCGTGGGTTGGACTCCAAGCCCACTTCATTAAAGGAAAAGGCGTCAGGGAGCATATTGCGTCCATGATATACGCAGACATGTAGAATCCGGTTGGTTTCCCGGCTGCCTTTTTCTCCCGGTACTCGGGGATCCTGTTGAACAAACTATCGGAGAGCATTTTTGCCCAATTGAATGAGGAACCTTCTGCTACCCAATAGATGAGAGGTACCCACTGGATGTAAAAATGTGCGGAATCCTCCCATCCGAAAAGCCAACAAGTCATCATTGCCACATATAAAAAATTGGGCTCCAACGAAGAAATTGAATACACACCCTTGTCATTCGCTCTGAATGTCGCAGAACGCGACACCCAATCTTTAATTAAGCCTGGCAGGGTTCTGTCAAATTCTTTTCACTCTTTCTCTTTGAATTCCGCCAGGAATTCTTGGCCATATGTATATTCGAAATTTGTTGGGAGCTTATACATAGACTGGATATGTTCAGGCCTAAAAGTCCCGATCATGGCCTGTCGGTCATTCACGATAGTTCTGGTAGGCAGGTCGACGTGAKCCAATGCCCATCGGATCATGTCGTAGTATGGGAGCAACCGAGGTCTGGTTGTGACCAGGTGCATCCCCGACTGAACAATTGTCTTGTACTTAGTATTGATGTCGTCTTTCAAAACATCAAGGTTATCGCCATCAGAATCTGAACAGTTCGCCATCCTGACTTTCAGAATGTTTGAAATAGACGACCAGGTGGATACTGAGCCACTCGTCCGAGGTGAAGTATCTGAGACATTATCCGGACCTTGTGCCACAACCTCGACGTTTGCTTTTGCTGCTCTCCTCGGTGCCATAGCTGAAGCTTGTTGTTTTTCTCTTTTGCAGTAGACCTGTGTATACATGTGGAAATGAGTATCTTCGRGAAAAGGCGAGCTTTACGCGTTAATAAGAAATGTTTAAAAAATAAAACGAAATCTTGTATATATTTGAAAATCATCTACCTTTAGATGCAAGTCTGTCAAATCATGAATAAAACCGAATTTATTGAAAAATCCGATCTTATTTTCTTCGTGGATTTACCCTAAATTCTCATTAATGTCATGAATATTGGGCGGCTTGACAGGTACTCAGGTAATGGAGAGAAAATAAATAAATACCTCGTGAGGTGTGCCAACCTTGAAGCACGGGCATATTTCATTTAATTTTAAAAACACAAATCTTAACAACTTGAAAAAATTCCTCGCCTTTCGTTGCATCGTGAATTTCGCTTTCGTATTTTGACCCGTAAACTCGCGAGACTGCGAGGGACGATTTTAACGTAATCAATGATAATCGCGATTTGGAGGATCCTTAATGATATGATTAACTTTAATCGTCATATCGTGATTCAGGAATTCGAAGACAAACTTTTAGGAGAATGATACGCCGAGTCGCGATATCGCGATGTGGTGATAATAAAGGCTCGATTTAAGAGAAGGAAATGCTAGAATAGGCGATTAATTAATCTCGATATCATTATGTCGCAACTTCGCGAATCGGAGTTTTGGACACCTTAACTTCGTGAAAGAAAATGCCGAGTGGTGATGTACCAAGAACCAAGTTTTAATCGTGGTTAGTTTTTTAACCATTGGTTCTTGGCTAAGGTTATCAGAAAAGGTTTATCGCGTTTTCGGCTCTCGGGGTTGTGAAAACAGAAATTTAGGCTTGACGAATGCCGAGGCACGAAACCCCAACGATGTCTTATCAAGGGTTAAAGTTTTTACCGTAGTCAATGCCTTGGACGAAAATTAGAACCAAGTTCACATTCTCGCGATTCGGGACTTGTGAATCAAAAAACCAAAGTGTCCGACTTGCGATATCTGACTTGCAACATTCCAAAAACAAAACAAAAAAGGCAAACATATTGGCGGAAAATGGCTCTTTTCTTTTGAAAGTAAAAAAATCCTTGTTATTCAAACGACGAGATTTAAGAGTCTTATGATTTTGGAAGGAAAAGAAGAACAACTTTAAATGTCAAGTATCAAACGTTGAAAATTGCGCGAGGTGAAAAAAAAAGGGCGGCTCCAACAGGAGTGATCACATGCTTCACATGTGGAAAGAATGGGCACAAGTCTTATGAGTGTCCAGAGAAAAAGAAGGACATTGGAGAAGCTCACATCACCGAAGTGCAGAGGAGGGATGTTGAGGTAGAAGATGCAGAAGGAGGGAGATTGCTTATGATGCAAAAAGTCCTTTTGACACCCGAGAAGGAGGTGGAAAGCTCAATCCAAAGGACCAGACTCTTTAGGACTGCATGCAAGACCAAGGATAGGGTATGCAAGGTTATCATGGATAGTGGTAGCATAGATAATCTCGTTTAAATCGAGATGGTAGAGAAGCTGGAGCTGGAGATGACTAATCATCCGAGTCCATACAAGGTTTCATGGCTACAAAAGGGACACCAGGTAACTGTTACTAAACAATGCTTGGTTGAATTTAAGATAGGAGGGTACAATGATAATATTTTGTGTGACATCATTCCTATGGATTTTTTTCATCTATTGTTGGGTAGACCATGGAAATATGACAGAAATGTGATTCATGACGGGAGAATGAACACATATACCCTGGAGAAGAATGGGAGAACCCATATGTTTCTTCTGATAAAGGATAAGGAGGTGAAACCAGAAGTAAGCAACATAGTACTTCTCATGAGTGGGAAGGATATTCTTACGGAGGTGAAGAAGAAAGAAGATCCACAATTCCTTGTGGTCAGAAAGCCGATAATTGTTCTAACTAGCACAAGAGTGGATGATCTACCAGAGGAGATTCAAGAACTATTGGGAGAGTTTGTTGATATCATGGTGGATGAATTACCTCGTTCATTGCAACCAATGAGGAGTGTGAGTCATCATATAGACCTCATACCAGGAGATAGTTTTCCAAATAAAGCCACATACAGATTGACGCCGCAGGAGAATAAGGAGGTTAAAAGGCAAGTCCAAGAGTTGTTGGACAAAGGGTTAGTCAGAGAAAGTTTGAGTCTGTGTACCGTTTCGATAGTACTCAGTCCGAAAAAAGATGGAGGTTGGAGAATGTGCACTGATTCAAGAGCCATTAATAAGATAACCATCAGGTATAGGTTTCCATTACCATGAATGGACGATTTAATGGATTGCCTGAGCGGGGCCAATTTTTTTTCAAATATTGATATGAAAAGCGGATATCACCAGATTTGCATGAGGGAAGGTGACGAATGGAAGACAACGTTCAAGACAAACGAAGGTTTGTATGAATGGCTTGTTATGCCATTTGGCTTAACAAATGCATTGAGTACCTTTATGAGATTGATGAATGAAGTCCTGAAGGATTTCATCGGAAAATTTGTCATTGTATATCTGGATGATATACTAGTTTTCAGTAAGACGAAGGATGAACATCTGGAGCATTTGGCCATTGTGATGAAGAAGCTACAACAGAAGAAGTTGTTGATAAACATGAAGAAGTCCTCATTCATGAAGACATAACTCATTTATCTGGGTTTTGTTATTTCGACAAATGAGTTGAGAATGGATCCAGATAAGGTAGAAGTGATCAGGAATTGGCCATCACCGAGGAATGTATTCGAAGTGAGAAGTTTTCATGGTTTGGCTAGTTTCTACTGAAAATTCATCAGGAATTTCAGTGGAATTAGTGCAGCAATGATGGATACAGTGAAGAAGCGGCATAAGTCTTTTCACTGGACAACAGAGGCTAAGAAGAGATTCAATTTGTTCGAACGGAAGATCATGGAACAACCGGTTCTAGGGTTACCAGATTTCTAGAAAACATTTCAGGTAAAATGTGATGCAAACCGGTTAGCCATAGGAGCAATCTTGAGTTAGGAGGATAGACCAATTGCATATTTCAGCGAGAAGATGAATGAGGAAAAATCGAAATACTACACGTATTATAAAGAGTTTTATGCTATCATACAAGCATTGAAAAAGTGGAGGCATTACTTGATCCCGAAAGAATTTGTTTTATATAGTGATAACCATGCATTCCAGTTTGTGACTCAACAGGGGAAGTTGAATCAGAGGCATGTTAAGTGGGTTGAATACATGCATAATTTCACTTTTGTAATTAAACACATTTCGAGTACTGCTAACAAAGTGGTTGATGCTTTGAAGGGGAAATGTTTGTTGTTGCAGGAGTTCCGAGTCAAAACACTGGGTTTTGATGATCTCAGGGACATGTACAGGGACAATCCAGATTTTAAGGAGGTGTACGAGGTAGCTGAGAATCTAGTTATCGGGGACAGAAGCCAGTGGATAGAGTACGTGATCCAAGAAGGATTGATGTTCAAAGGCAATCAGTTGTGTATTCCAAACTTCTCCATGAGGGAGAATTTGCTGAAGGAGAAACACAGTGGTGGATTAGCAGGACACTTCAGTCATGATAAGAAATTCACGAAGATAAGAGAGTCGTATTTTTGGCCAGAGATGCAATCAAAGGTCAAGATATTTGTAGACAGATGTAGAGTTTGCCAGCATTCAAAGGGGAGAAAGCAGAATGCAGGATTTTATTAGCCATTGCCCATACCGGAGAGGCCATGGGATGTGATTAGCATGGATTTCGTATTGGGATTGCCAAGGATGCAAAGGGGATTTGATTCGATCTTTTTGGTAGTGGATAGGTTTTCCAAGATGGCACATTTTATCCCATGCTAGAATACCAGTGATGCGACTCACATCGCAAATCTGTTCTTCAAGGAGGTCATTCGACTTCATGGATTGCCGAAAAACATAGTTTCAGACAGAGACACAAAGTTCATAGGGAATTTTTGGAAGACATTATGGAAGAAGTTGGGGACTAATTTGATGTTTAGTTCATCTTATCATCCTCAGATGGATGGACAAACAAAAGTGGTCAACAGAATTCTAGGAGACTTGTTGAGAAGCTTGGTGACAGAGCACCACATCCAGTGGGACAATATATTACCACAGGCGGAGTTTGCATATAATGACTCAGTGAACAGGAGCATTGGCTAAAGTCCATTTCAGATTGTGTATGGAGTGCAGTTGAGAGGAGTTTCTGAATTGAGGGATTCAAAACAGACTGCTACTAACAGCGCTAGTACAGAAGAATTTGTTGAGGCAATGAAGGGACTTCACAGTTAAGTGAAGTAGTGACTGCTATATTCAAATCAAGAATATAAGCGCAGGGCAGATCAACGAAAGAGATAAATTCAGTTTGAAGTTGGCGATCTAGTTCTGGCACATTTAAGGAAGGAAAGGTTCTCAACAGGAACATACAATAAGTTGAAAATGAATAAAATCAGATCATGTAAGGTATTGAGAAAATTCAGAGAAAATGCTTATGAGATTGAGCTACCATATGGGGTCGAAATATCTTCGATATTCAACATCACGGATTTATACCCATATAGAGCTGGTGAAGCAGAGACTAGAACTGAGTAGCTAGTGATCCAGTGGATGAAATAGATGCCAGTTGCAGAGAAGACACAAATGGAATGCATACTGGACAAGAGAGTGGGTAAGAAGACCAGGCGGAAATAATACTATGAATATCTGGTAAAGTGGAAGAGCCATCCAGTTGAATATGTCAACTGGAAGAATGAAGCAGAAATACAGAAGCATGGATATACCATGCAGGAGCTCATGGATAGGAGCCCATGAAWTTTTTTCAAGCGAGGGAGTATGATGCAGGAGCATCGCCGACTCATCAAGCGAGCCAGCGTGGAAGCGGAGGACAGCTGGACAAGCCAGCACCAAAATTTGAAAACACTTTGGGATTGTTGGGCCAAAGCTTTAAATAAAGTCATTTATGAAGGAGCGCCTTTATATATTGTATTGGACCCTGAGCGGATATCTCTTTTCCTTAGTAGATAGATGGCATTTAAAATAGTTAATTCAGGTAGATAGGATTTTAATTCTAGACTAGACAATTTTAGGAAGAAGGAGGGAAAATGGATATAGACACCCTCATTGTACATTGTAACATTATCAGAGGAAGAAGAGTGAGAGCATACAGAGAACTATGTAAAGAACACCCATGTACAGATATTGAAGTAATAGAAGAAGCTTTGATTCAAGTTCATGGTTTGTGTTGTTCTCTGTATAATTGATGTTGATATGCTCATGAATGTTTGCTTCCTGTTATACATTTTCTTTTATATGCTGTGTATATGATTTCATGGTTGAATTGAAGTCTGAGAGAGTGAAGGAATGAGTTTCAATTGTTTCTCTCTTTGAGCCAGAGGATTCCTACAAGGAGTGCAGTTGAACTTGTCTGCAAGGAGTGCGTTGATAGAGGGCTTACTTAGAGATAGCTTTTGTTCTCATTCTTCTCGAAGGTGCAGTTGGGCACAGGAGCCGTGCAAGGAGTGCGCAGGCCAGGTGAAGGTCTCAGGGTTGCAAACCTGAGTGAGCCGTTGAAGGATTGTTGCTGCAAGTGTGCGCAGAATTGAAGAGTCCCAACACTTAGAAGGAGTTGAAGGGTTTCCGCAAGGAGTGCGTGCAAGGGAGTTTCCTAAAGGGTACGAGAATCATGGAAAAGCTCAGGAAGGATAGGCCTCAGAGTGGTTGAAGAAAAGCATATACAAGTTGTGACTTGAAGTTGCAAGAGCATCAGAGGGTTGTGAGTAGGTGGACGAGTCTTGTGGGGAGACACTTAGTCATTTCGCAAACTTCGATCAGGAAGAATGGACAGACGAAATTCTCCGAGGATATTTTGTGACATCTCGTGAGCTGTCAGATCTCAAGGAGGTGCAGGGGAAGATATCACCAGTATTCCCGGGAGGTATAAAGCTCAGGAGGGGCAGAGCCATTGATACGAGCCACAAGGGCCATTGGATTCACACGTATATCGGGTATCGGGGTTTCGTGAGTCGAAGCTCCAAATTATTGCAATAGGAATTGTGATATTGCAAGATGCGATATCCCGACGAGCCCAGAACCGTCCATTGTTTGGGACACATGTCATAAGATCCAAAGAAGTTAGGGTTTGGCATATCGGAGGTCTTGAGGACAAGATACATAGACAGTTTGGAATCGCGATCCACGATATCCTGATGGTGACGTAGCCAGTGTGGGACCGTAGGAGTTAGTGGGAGACAGGTGGCACCAGGCATCGGAGTTTCGTAGCGGGAAGTGCCAAAATATATGCATTAGGATTCACGATCCCGTGAACTCTAAAATGACGATGGAGTAAGGGCGTTGAATAGTCAACTCCTACACGTCTATCGGAGTATTGGTGCATCGGGCATCGGGAGTCGGTAAGACGAGTTGCTTGGCATCGCAAGTAACAAAATCCCGATAGGGAAAGTTCCAATAGGGTAAAGACAAGCTCAGCGTTGACTTAGGTATCGGTTCTCGACAATCTGTGGGTACAATGCTCAACCTCTGGACTTGCGAAGTCGCGAGTTCCTATTTCCTGATAAGTAAAGTAAGGGGAATTGTGCTGAAGAGATATGTGGGTATGTATTTCCTGACAAGGAATTAGAAGAGCTTTTCAAGAGTTCTTCGGTCCGTGAGAAGAAGAAGATCCTGTGTGTGCGTGTGGACCTTCCGACCTGCGGGTGGTTAAGGGGATGTGTAGCCATCAAGAACCTTCTTCTTTGTTGGACCCTTGACCTCTAGTGTTCCTCTCATATCTGGCATGTAATATTTACTCAATATGCCCCATTTTACATATATCCTCTGCCTCTTCCTCATCAATGTCCAAGCCCTCTCACTTGGCTACTTCCCTCTTCTTACTATTGATCTTATACTGGTAGGGTCGTCCGCTACACGTCACTCCTTCTTTTCTCAATATATTCTTGGTTTGTTCCACATCTATAATGTTGGGGTACATTGCTTCCTTATTCTATATACTCTCGAGATCCTTCTCCATATCTTAAATATTCCTTAGTGCTTCCCCCAATTCCCCCATGAATGCAGAGTGTTCTAGCTATATGATTCCATGGTTATCATGCCTTTATCATGCAATAAGATATTAATCGACATGTAAAGTGACCTAATGTACCTCCCTCCTGGTCCCTTCAATAAATTATGCTCTGCAATAGTATATGACATCATTGTATCTACTACAAATTTAGTAATAAACCCTGCAACAATATTGTCTAACAAAAAAAATACTGCACGCGTGAATTTATTATTAACCTTTTCCAATTGCACAATGTTCTAAGTACTCCACTCTACGAGTCTAATCTGATTCATGGGATGAGTATCCTTCAACCTCAATAACCACTCTTTCAATAACTATGGAAAATAACAGAAAGCTTCCTCATGCAAATCAGTAAACACATACCTATGTAAAGATTTTTGTGGTGTATACCTAGAACTTTTGTTATCATTTTGCACAAAATCTAGTTTCTTTGACTCCAACCATCATTCAATATATTTCTTTGTAGGATTCCATGGCCTAAAAATCCCCTCTTACCACTACATTCTCTTCATAAAACCCCTTCCAAGATGTTCTTCTAAGTTCCAGCTGGCAATGAAACCATTTGTTGGATGTATGGGTTGACCTAGGTTCTACCTTAGTTTCTCCAACAAAACCCTAGAAACCATCAACCCCTTTGGTAAACTAGAAAGAAACATTGTGCACATAGTGTACAATGTAATCTCACCTGATATGTCTTATGATAAATTTCATGACCCAAGTGTCTGCAATCATGGAAAGGGTTGGGGATGTTCTACTTCTTCTACTTCTACCTTAACATGCACCATATTATCTAGATCTAACAGATATTTCATTCTGCATTATCAGTATTGCGTGATACAAAATACTATCATAACCATTCATGATTCATTCATAATTACAAAAGAAACAAAGAATCATGCAACACGTAACAATACATGATTTTACCATGGTTCACCCCCCCTGGGATATGTCCACACATATCTTCTTCTTATTTTATTATTCTTCATAAAAAAATTAATGTTGCGCATATTACATAAAAAGGTGCATTTAGAATGCGCATAAATCTAGTGGTGTGAGGTGAACCAATGTCAGACCAATCTCCACAACTTGTGACCTAACCCTCAATTATACTTCATGACTCTCTAGACCGACCTCATTTCTATGGGGAAAATCCCCCTAATCTGGGTCTAGCGACTAGGCATGGTTGCCAATCAAGTACACTACAGATCCATGTCATATATATAGTAATAATGGCTACATGACCAATGTGTATGCCAATATAATGTGTATCTATGAACAATACATAGAGGATCTAGATCTCAAAATCATCAGATGATATACAATGTCATAGGAATCTTCAGGAGGTATTGATTCTTCTGGTTGGAGATGCTAGCTTCATAACTTGAATAATAGCTTCAATATCTTAGAAAATTAGGTAGGAGTATAATAGGAGTATATGACTCACCTACTATGAGGTCCCTGACATACCGTCGTGGAAAGACTAGAGGTCCTCGATCATCAGGAAAAGAACTTCATTGATTATGAATGTGGAATGGATAAGACTCTTGAGATCGACGACTCATGAAGGTCAAGAGACTTATTACAGAATGGTTGTCTCAATTTGCAATACTTCCCCTTGGACAAAAGAATTATAGATGAAAAGGCTCAAACAACAAGTAATTGACATAATTCTATGGCACAGGCGGCACCACAAACTCTCCATGTGTTTGGAAGAGTAACCAAGTGGAGGAGGACACAACTCTTTGTAACGATAACAAATTCATAAGGCCATAGTAGATCCCAATGCTTGCAGAATAAACAAAAGGATGTTCTCTATCTAACGTTAACTAGATTTCTTCCAACAAAAGAGAATGTTTCCCCATCCCCTCTTTTTGGAATATTTGATTTTTTTTTCTTTTTCACACATTTAAGGATATTGAAAAGAATAAAAGAATGCTACGTTACAAAGGGGGAACAAGTGTCATGGGAAATAAAAATGGTTATAAGCACATGAAACATATTCATTCTCAGTGCAAGGAGACATGTGCAGGTTAAGGACACTTGGGAAAATTCCTCCATGGGTCAATGTGTTAGATTGCAAGGGAAAAAATGCTATAAGGCTTTCACTTAAGGAATGATATAAAGGTTTAGTAATAGAAACATGAAGCCATAATTAGGCCAAATATGTATGGATGAGACATGTGATGAGATTATAGAATGACACAATGAGATTCCTTCCATGTAAATTTTTACGAGCCTAGAGAAGGTAAGCTCGATGGTTTTTCACTTTTAGAGAGTCTAAAAAACACTAAAAGAAGACTCCAGAGTGATGTATTTTGTAAGGTTAGTCTCTAGGGCCTGAAAAAAAAATAAAAACATACCAAGGAGAAATCTTCTAGTAACTAGGGCCATATTATTCCTTTTTCGTACTTAGTCCAGTCGGTCCGGAAAAGGGTTAAACTTATACTGAAAGGATATCTCTTCAAAACCATTTTAACGAGTGTGATAGAGACAAGATTACTCGGCTATATTTTCAATTTTAAGGAGTCTAAAAAGATATTAACTATGGACTCACTTCCTTTTTCGTAATTTAGTCATTGAGCCCGAAAAAGTATAAAACATAACTTAGTAGAACCCTCCCAGTGAGACATGTCTCCTGAGGCATACCTTTTTCCTGGGTAATCTATTCTCCAGAAAAAGGGTTAAACTTATGCCAAATAGATATTCCTTCTCAACCAATTAATGAGTGTGAAAGGAACAAGGTCACTCAATGATGTTTTCTTGTTGAGGTAGTTTGAAAAGGGTTTAGAGAAGGCTCCAAGGGGTTTCCTTTTTCATAAATAATATCCAAGGCCCAAAAAAGAGATAAAACAAAACCAGGGAGAATGACCATTTTTCACAAATTTAGTCCCTTAGGCCTAAAAAATGGTTAAACTTACACCTGAGAATACTTTCCTAGAGAACCATAAAAGATCGAAAATATGACTTTTAGGGTGGTATTATACAATGAATATTCGATGGATAACGGGGTCTGTTTCTCTACACCAGGATTCATGAGCCGAGATGCATTGCGTAGTGCAATGTTTACAGCTGGTTATATTCAATTGGAGCACCAATATGCTCAATTACATGAAAATTCATTTGACAGAGTGCAAGTTGAGACAGACGAGGAACTTCATATTCATGATAGTGTTGTGTGCATTCTTCTTTGAAAGAGTGTTAGGCATGAGCCCGAGGGAGGGTGTGAAGAGGGCTACTTTGATGCCATGCCAGGGATGAGTAGGAGTACCAAGGAATATGACAAAAAGTTATTCGAGTGGTGGAAATGCCATATTCCCACCATCGAGGACTACCCATATGCGGGTATTAGTTTCTTAAGGGACCCAAACATGCCTATGCCCCCTAGTGCAACACATGGTGACATAGATACTTACTCGTATTTGTTTAATTTTAAACTTTAAATTTTTCAATTTTATGAGAGAAAAGAAAACATGTTTTACAAATGTGGTGTCAGTGTGGCCAATGGTCTTCCCTTGGACTTGACGTCATCCGTGAGAGAATATCCAACTGATAGGAGCCATAGAAAAGGTAGGCCCATGAACAAAGGCTAATAGGGTCCTAAGGTGGGTAGAGAGGAACATGACATCCCTCACCTATAGTGTTCCCATGGCAGAGATCGAGGATCCACCGCCATCCATGCAAACTCACGTAGTGGGAGTACCCAGGGCATGGGTCCAGTTGTTCTGACATATAGCCAATGTCGTAGTATATTATACTAGGGAGAATAGGCCTAAAGCTTAGAGTAGTGTTGGAATTTATGTGTGCTGAGGGCACCCATATATTGTATCTCCCATATGTATTGAGGGAATAAGCTCGACGATGTATTATTAACACTTTGGAGGCCCGTGTCTTGTATTTTGTACTGTGACATTATTTTGGACATATTATATATATACATATTTTTTCCTTATGGAGTAAATATTTTTTGTAAAAATGTATTTACATGTGCATGTATGTGCGTGTTTTTATATTTATGTGGGTGAAATATGTCAATCTAATACAATGATTAACCAATGCATCAGTTAATTGATTAGATCTCCTAAGAACATGAATATATGTAATATAATCAAAATAATGTTCTAAGAGATGTACCCTAAGGAATCATCGGTGAAGGGTGGGATCATGGACACAATACACTCCATTTAATTGTGACACTACCAGTTGAGCATATAGATGAACTTGGAGGTGATAAATACCATGTGATAATGCATCACGTACTAATTCTATTACAAAATTGTACTTGAAAACATTATTGGTTGCTTCTGCTAGACAAACACCTCCAGAAGATACCAACTGAACAATGGGCATGAAGATGACCCAAGCTGCATAATAAATCTACCGAGTGTATCGGCTAGCATTGTATGTGAATCCAACATAAATCTCATATTCACTTGACATTTTCCACAATGCAGAAACACAATAAACTACACGTCCATAAAACAAAAAGATACTTAAATGTATAAATAAAAATATACACTAGTTACAAGAAGTCACACTTAGGTGACCAACCTAAGCATAATAATTATTAAGGTAGAGCCCATTTCTGGGCTCAATAAAAGTATTATCTTTGAAGTCAACCAATTGATAAGCGCCTCTTTCCAAAACTTTCTTAATAATAAACAGTCCAAACCACATGGGTTTAAATTTTCCTTCCCCAAGGGATATTTATCTTGATCATATACCAAGACAAGATCTCCTTCTTAGAAAAATCTAGGGTGGATGGTCAGATCATATTGACACTTGAAATGTTGTTTATGAGGATCATTAGCCAAGGCTTCATCTGAACATTGCTCATTGAGCTACTCGAGATAGAGGAGATGCTCTTCAAGTTTAGTTGTGTAGGGCAATAATTCCACTACCAACTTAAGAGAAGGAATATGGAAATCTATGGGAAATACTACCTCCAGCAGTGATGTATACCTTCAACCTACTAGTACACACTCCTAGGTCTACCATACAATTATCAACGCTAGGTCCTACCACTTTCTTTTCTGTTGAAGCCATCTCGACTTGTTTAAAGTCATTGTGCCCGTAGGCTACCAACCCACTCTTTTCTAATGCAGATGGTGAAATGAAACTATCTGTAGCAATAGAATCAAATAAAATCTTAATGTTGATATGATTTAGCATACTTGATGACTCCACCACCGTGGATTGATGCTCAGCCTGGTGATTATTAACTGTTACGTAAATCTGGTGGCTGCTACTTTCTCTTCCATCAAGGCCTTTCCTTCTCTATGCACAAATCCTGATTGTAACTCTGAGCAGTCACGCTGGTAATGGGGTCCTCCACACCCCCAATAGGTAACACAAGATTGAACCTGCGCACTAATCTATGACTATCTCTGAAATGAGTTCCTTCCCCTTGAGCCCATTCCCCTACTAGCTACTCCCTGAGATGGTCATGGGCATGCCTGTTTTGTTGGTGATGAACGAGATGCTTCACTCGCTGCCATTGAAATCCCTACGGCTATTGTCCTTGGTGCGACTTTGTTACCATATGGAGGTAGCCTTGAGCCCCCTCCCCTGGGAAATGTGCTCAGGGCCTTCCCCACGAATCCAGGATGATGTGGAAAGGTCAGTCTCATACCTTCATTTAAGTTCATGTGTTCCTTTGCATAACGCACATTTTCCATAGCTTCCACTACTGAAGATGGTTTCCACATCCACACCATAGCCCTTATCTTAGGGTTCAACCCATAGACGAAGCATTCTACCTGTCGTTGGTCATTATCCATATATGAAACATACTTGACCAATTCCATAAACCTAGTCTCATATTCCTCTACGGTCCTGTTTCCCTGTACTAGAGCATGAAATGCCCCTACCTCTTGTTCCTCATAGTAAGTTGTCCGATATTTCCTTCGAAACCTCTCCTTGAAAAGTTCCCAAGATATGGTGTCTAGGGTAATATGCAGTTGTCTTTCTAGGTTTCCCCAATAGTTCAAGGCATTGTCTCTTAACTTAAAAATTGCTATCTTTGCCTTTGAGGTGGACACATAGTCCCTTAAGGAAAAACACCTTGTCATGCCTTCCAACCATGCTTCTGCGCGTTCACTAGCACGACCCTGGAAAACTCTGGAAGTTTGATCTTCTGCATTTCTCTAGTGATGTCTTCAGGTGGAGGTCCTCCCCTTGAATCCCTTGACGCTCCTAGATTACCCCTTCCAGACGATGGGGGTTCCACTTCGATCCCTGTTAATTGATGCCCCTTTAAAGTCTCATTTATGGCCTCCAAAGATTGCAGTATGAGAGCTAGTTTGGGCGATGGTGGTGGTGGCGGTGGTGGTGTTGGCGGTGCCTACGACGATGCTCCTCTGCCTTGATTCCCTCGAGTCCTAACCATCATGTATGATTTAACCTACATCAACAAAATTTGTCAGGGTGAGTTCAAGGATGTTTCTCATTTGAGCAACTTAACTAGAAAAGATGGTTAGGCGTAAGTTGTTTTTACATGTCTGTAAACAGACGTTACTTTCTTTAGGGGAAGTGGCTAGGTTAGGGTTAAAGCATATAAGATTGATGTCTTCGCCTAAGAAAACTATTGAATCTCTCATCTGGTAGCTATGCTAGCACTGTACCCCACTCGCTAATTCCTCTAACTTACCTTCCGAGTGTGTATGCCACCTCCTTCCCGCTTGTCCTAGTCTAAGTCCTTAAACCTTCAGTTTAAAACTAATTAATCACTTTAACTAGTTTTTAAATTTAAACAAAATATAATATAATTTAAAACATTTAAAATTTAAACTATTAATTAAATCATANATTTAAAACATAAATTTAAACCTAAAACATAATTTAACATTAACATTAATTACTCATTTAATTAATTAATCATTTTTATTCCAATGATTACTTTCTTTTAATTAATTACAATACTTAGTTTTAATTTGGAGGCCTTCGGGACGTGGATTATGAAAATTTGGGGAGGAAGCATTATTTGGAGGAGAGGACTATATTTCCTGTTTGGCATATTTTCTGGTTTTGGGAGTTTGGTTTTGGAGTTTTGGTGAACCATTGCAGGGGGCACCGGGTTACTGGGGGTTTTGGGCTTGGGGGCTAGGAATCCTCATGGAATCTTGGATATAGGGAGCCAGATAGGCTTCTCCTAGTTGGTAGGGAGAAAAATTCGGTTTTGGGCACAGTTTCAGCTTGGACACAGTCACAGTCTCAGCTTGGGCTTGGAAAAACAGAGTTGGGAAAGAAATAACAGGTATTTTTGTTTTTCTTTATCATGGCATGTCATTACCATATTATGATTCAATATGTTATTTATGTTGTGTACATTATTCAATATATCATTTATATCATGCTGCCATTTGGGAATTTTGTTGAGCCATAAACTGTAAACTGTTATTCTGATGATGTTATTTTTTGAATATAGAAGCAGTAAAATAAATTATAATAGAAATGTTATGTTTAAATTTTATGAAATCCTAGGTTCTATTAGAGAGGACCTTACATTTCCTTAGTGAACTCCTCTCTCCTATGCAACGATGAAACTCTCGCACTTCTCACTTTTCGCTACCTCATATTTCACCATCGAAAATTTTCCATTAGATCACTATTTCACTAGAAGATATTCAATAGAATAAGTGAGTAATGTGCTTTTGAATGAATCCTCCAGATGTATTTATACTTTTATTGGGCCACTTGTTTCCTTAAAATTATGAGCTTCTTAACTTTCATGTTACAACCACTTACCCTTTCATTGTGGACTTGTAACCAACTAGGGCCTTCTTGAAAATTGTTGAGGGCTTCTAACTTCACAAGGCCATAACTCCTTAACCGTGAGGAACTATGTGGTGTACCACCTATCACCAAAAACAAAATGACGAGGAGGAATACCACCTATCATTGAAAATGGCATGGTGAGGAATATCCATCCATGAGTGAGTTACCTACATTTACGACATTCTTCATGACCTTCTTCCTTTATCAATTACGGGTTCCATAACCATACCATTGGGGGTACTAAAATTCTTCAAGGGTTGAAATCAATGACAATCAATCTTTCAACAATATTTTTCTCATCCAAAATTTTTAGAAGTCACTGTAACCCACAACCAAACTTATACCCTTTGATAGACCCTCTATAAGATCCATTTTGACATAAATTTTCATCACTTCTTGATTGAAAAAATTCATATCATCCAAATATGTTTTTAGGAAAATGCCTAGCTTGTTACCTATAATCCTATAAATATCATCCTTCTAAAACTCAATAGGGATCAAGGGTAATTTAACCAACACATGTATATTGGTAACCTTTTACTTTTGCAGGAAAAAACATTGTGATCAATTAAAAAAAGATAGAGTGGATTTGTCGACTCAAAGTCATAGGACATTATTAGAGACATTCAGCCTATCATTCTCACTATTGAACACAAATACACTATATCGTGAAGGATCTGTTAACACTCTGTAATTTTCCCAAGGCTGTGATGGCAGTCACAGAGGCAACATCAAAACTACTTCAAGTCTTGGATCTAGCCCTCCAAGACTCAGAGAGGGATCTCTCTGTCTGATATAACTTTGTTTGAATAGATATTAGGCTAGTTACACAGAACATAGGATTTGATTTTAGGAATTGGGTATGGGCAGAGAAAATAAACCATTGTCTATGGAGTCATTGCAACGAATGATCAAAAATCCATGTCAACAAGCTAATATTAGTAGGGCAAGGTAGAAAACTCACTGGAGCCTTTAATTTAAATGAAATGGGTGAGATGAAACAAGACAAGAAATCCAATTAAACACAGAGAAACTAAGAATTCTGAGTTTAATCTTCAGTGGAAAACATAAAAAACTATACCAAGCCAGAGACAGAGGGTGCATTAAAACGAATTCTGTTCTTAATATTCTTGGAAAAATTTAGAGGAAGACATTAATTATGATTAACAGAGAAACAAATTAACATATAGGGATGCACATCACCAGTCGAAATAGTCACAAGAATCCTGCAGCATAGCACTGTCTCATTGAATTGATGAAAAAACACAGAAAAGTCAGCGAGCTGTTTTACAAAATTTTTAAATCATGGTCCTCCACTGATCCACCCTTTTTACATTAAAAATCAACTCTATAAATAGGATATACCTCCCCATAAGTTTCATAATTCTTTTTCAACCGACTCGGCCAAAAATAGCCATAAATCCCTAAAAAATTGGAACTGTCCACCATGAAAGACAGGCCTAATTTCTGTGAAAAAGGGGTCCGAACAGACATATTTTTCTCTTCAGTGCTGACACCTGGAAAAAAAAAAAAGGATATTATTGTATATGGGTATATTATGGACAAAATCCTCCTTCAGTTTTGCCAAATTAGCCTCCAGCTGGCCGTAACAGCTCCCGCAAAATCAAGACTGTAACGGAAAAGTGAAAATATGGAAAAAA
>ML805680.1:60707-71193 GCA_009831015.1 Picea engelmannii
GGGGGTGGTATTGGAAAACCATCATTCTGGACCCCCCCTCTTGTTAAACTCTGAATGGTGAGGGGGGGTCTGGAATTTTTCTGATTCGTTGATTTTGATTTATGATGTGATGAGTGTATGGTAGTTGGGGGGTAGGAAAACTTAGGATATGTTTTTTTATGTGTTACGTTTTATGTATTAAGTTTTTTTTATGTTTTGTTTTTTATATAATTTGTTTTTTATGTTTTGTTCTTTATATATGTTTTATTATAATTTTAATATTTAATTTGTTTTATGTTATTTAATGTTTGTTTATTAATTTTATTTATATATTTTATTTTGTTTATTGTTTTTTCTTTTTATTTTCTTTTTATGTTTTTTATTTTAATATATGTTTTATATTGTTTTATTAATTTGTTTTATTTAATCTAAAAACTAACCTAGTTATTAAACTAGCTTAATTATGAATTAATTAATTAATCAACTAATTAATTAATAGTTAGTCTAACCATTTTATTTTAAATTATCCTATAATAAACTTTATTACTATTTAATCTAATTAACTTATTGTTATTTTTKCTTTAATCCTAAGTTCATTTATTCGTGAATGGGTGGTGGGAGAGATGTGGCTCAGGGATGAAAAGACAAGGGAATGAGTGGCACAGCTTGGATGAAGGATGCAACAGGGTGATGGGGGATCGAGCGAAATGAATGGAGGGGAGAAAATGGGATCAACCAAGCCAGAATTCGTCATCATGAGAGAAATTCCAAATCAACAGTCGAAGAATCGAGTTACCTATGATTATAGGTCCCCAACAGGATCCATGGTGAGAGTTGAATAGTAATGTGGAAAATTGACACAATGATGGGATGTACATTGTATAAGTATCTTTTCATTATATCTCTTAACATGAAACTAACCAATTATTTACCTTTTTGAATACTCAAAATTGCTGCAGGATACAAGGAGTGAGTTTACCTCAACCCTCATCATAGCATACTTTTTATTCGTAGATTGATATTTATTTTCAGTTATTTCTAAACATTAGTGTATTTCTTACCTTGAAATCAAGGGGAACCATTAGTATATGCATTGTAACTTGAAATAAAACATCTTGATTCTTCATACAAACTTGAAGGAATGGGACACCATCCTTGGAGAATCTCATAGTAGACCACAAGAAAGAAACACCACTTATATGAAAAAATACAATGTATTAGACCTACAAATAACTAACATTTGGAATTGACCCCTATTGGTCTTGATATCAATGTTGTTGATGTCAAAAACCTTCAAATTGTTCCTGAAATGACATTGACGATCTACTGAGATCAATCCTAACTCCTAGGGATGGGTAGGCCATTCTTCCCGAGGAGTGGTGGATCACAAAGGGATCCATGCATAAGCTTGATATCATATTCCTAGATTGTTAACTCTACAAATGTTGTCGCTCTGACACAACTCTATATCATTTAATTCATTAGGGGAAACCTTCAACTTTTATGAGAAAACAAATAAGCCACCTTCACAAATTGACTAGAATGTGGTTTTTTTAATAGTAATAAAAAAGCATCCATGAACCCTTTCTCGCATTAGATACTAGAAAACAGAATTAATGTTTTACCATAATTGAAATGTCAAAATGAGA
Organism: Picea engelmannii; assembly: GCA_009831015.1. NCBI lineage: Eukaryota > Viridiplantae > Streptophyta > Pinopsida > Pinales > Pinaceae > Picea > Picea engelmannii. Next base: position 62,336 of record ML805680.1, read on the forward strand.
CTACTCCTTTTTTCATGACATAGACTAAATGTTCTATGTTTTTATTTTTTTACAAGCATTTTTTCCAACGAGTTTTTCCCAAAATCTGGTCGGAAATTCAGAAAAATTAATATTTTACTGGTTGAGATTACATATTCCAGGTGCCATAGGGTTTTTAAGGGCACTAAATTTACTTATTCTTTCAAAAACATGATTAATCATTGTAATATTGTTATTTCACCAACAATTGTATTGTCATATGCTGATGATAGTTGTCGGAAAGTAAAAAACATTTATGTTTTTAAATGCATAAATAGATTCAATACCCTTAAAAGCTCCACGACACTCGAAGTATGTAATTTCATGTATATATTTAATAACAAACAACATTAAGTACATCTTACTATATTTTATAATAGACAACATTAAGTACATCTTACTATATTTTATGAGAAAGAACATTAAGTGCATCTTACTATATTTTATATATGTTTTGGTTAATCCCAAAACAACTACAATAATATAGTAATGGAAGATTTATATTTTATTGTAGTTGTATTTATAAATTTGATGTTTTTCGCTTGATGACTCAAAACAACAGAAAATAAAATCAAAAGTTTTTGTTTGAAATATAACAAAAATCATTTTATATGGATGAAATTCCATATACTAATTGTTAATATTGCACAACCAAATTACAATAAGAGTATTAAATGGTGTTGAATCTAATTTTACATAAAAATAAAGATTTGAATGATTTCAAATATATTTTTAACAAATATTTAACAAAAATTCAAATAAAATGTTTATGGTTTTTCATATTTCTATTTTGTTTTAAGAAAAAATATTAAAAAAATATATTTTCTTTTAAAAAAAATATTAAAAACTTCTATTTTTTTTAAGAAAAAATATTAAAAAATGCCTTCATAGAATGTTTAACATTTTTCACATTTCTATTTCTTCTTTTAAAAAAGAAAAACTAGAAACTACTTTCATTTCCTTATTTTTATGATGATTATATTTTTTTGTTGTTTATTTGAAAATTAATGTTGCCATTTTATCAACTCGGTCAATGGTAGGAGTAGAAAAGTAAGAATTAACATATTTGAAAATGAGGGAGAATTTCTAACCCTAAACTTAATTTAAGCATTAACTACACTATATTTGGAAATGAGGGAGAATTTCTAACCCTAAACTTATTTTTATTTTTTGGTAGAGTAGAGTTGTGTGCCATTGAAGTAGAAAGTATAGCTTATTAGTATGAATTAAGTATTATTACTTGGGTGAGAATATAACAACTGGTAGAAATTCCATAAAGTAGATTATCTATGTTGTTGAGTTCCATGCTATGCAAAGGAAATGGAAGGGAGAATTTATGCATTCTTCTCTTGCTACATTGTTTATATTTCTCTAGATTGAGAAAAGTACTATGCGTAGATAGTTTAAGGCATGAGAATGATAAGAATTAAAGAGAGTACAATAGCTAGAATGGATATGCACTAGTAAGCATATTAATAAATCATATGTGGCAGAGTGCATATAGTTATGTTTGATAATATATGTTATGTTGCATACTAACTAAAATTGGTATGCTATACATTTGAAATGAGCATGGCATCAAGAATTAATGTGGTTTCTCATTTTTTGTATGGCCAATAATGATGAAAGATGTTGATGATGCAACTACCTATGATAGTAAACCTTAAGATAAGGGAAGAGGACAAGGAGATAAATTGTTATGAATTTGTTGTAGGGATCATATGAGTTCCCATGAGGCATCAATTGATTAGGTAACATCAAATATGTTGATGAAAACCATATAGATAAGAAATTGGTCATGTCGGTATTGCATGGATGATGAAGGGAACTAGGTAATAATTTCTTTAGTCATGATTGATATCATCATTTATATATTTATGATGTCATTTGAATGAATTCATGTGATTGATACCCAAGTGAGCTAAAACAAGGAATCCTGATGTCTATAAATACTTTTAGAGCCTTCTGATGCATTCATGAGTTAGTATGTCATGTTCAATTTGGTTAGGAGTTAATAAGTATAATGAATGGGTATTATACTAATTTTTTTGGAATGGATTCCATGTGATATCACCATGTGTGAGACCATGTATTGTTGGATTTGAGAAAGGCTATAAAACTCAACAAGTGTCCAATTCTCTCCCTATTTGTGTTGGTATCATGGAGTATAATCTTATATCCAACACTGGGAGCATCAAAAGAGGAGGAAAGGTTTCCAAAGGGACCATTGAGAAGAGAAAGGAAAGGTCTTATATTACACCTAAGGGACTACTTAGTAAAGAAAAAGGGAATTCCTAGTGTTGTGTTTGGGTTGAAGAGGAATGTGTTTATATGACTAAACAGGTATTGGGGAGTTGGTTGGGTGATGTGTATAGGTTTTGGTTCAACCCTCCAACTTATCATGGTATTCATATGAGTTTGAATTATTGTAGTCTTGTACCAATGCAAGGATGGCTCAAGGAATACCTTTGAGAATGGCTAGAAAATCATACTATTGTTAAACTCATCTAAAGTCTTAAAAAATATACCAACGCTCTCAAAGGATATAAATGGTATAAATATACATTGAGGTATAAAGGGCACATTGTTCTAGTAAATAATTGTCCCTTAAAATAAAGGGTCTTATATGAATTAAATCCATCACCTACAATGGATCACTCTAGATTTCATTAGACCTAAGAAAGAGTTGATCACTCATTATTTTTGGAAGACATGAAAAACAACATCTAGGATTTTGTAGCAACCCATGACACTTTCCAATGAAACAATGGTGATTCAGTGAGGACACTACATGAATTACAAACACTACCAATTCCAACACATATATGTACTAACATCTATATGGATTTTATAGTGGGGATCCCAAGAGTAGGTAACAAATCAGTGATCATCATGGTAGTCGACCATCTCTCAAAATATGTTCATTTTTATGCCTTATCACACTCATTTACCCCCTCCTTAGTTTTCCAAGTATTCATAGATTAGTTTTTTAAGTTACATGTCACACTCACTTCCATTGGTGATGCAACATTGATTAGAAAATTTTGGAAATAGATATTTAAACTTCAAGGTACCCAATTGAACTTGAAAACTGCATGTCATCCCTAAACAAATGGTCAAATTCAAGTGGTTAACAAGTTCTCATAAAAATGCTTATGATCCTTCAATTATTAAAACCACACCAATGGACACACTATATTCCCCTTGCAGAATATGGTAAAAAACCATATATCGTGGAGCTACCAAAATGACAACATATGAAGCTTCCTATGGCTAAAAACCTTTGCCAGTGACTTCCTATTTACTAGGAACCTCCATGGTTCAATCAATGGATAATTCTCTTAACACCAACGAATCCATTATCCACACACTTAAAGACAATTTGATTATGGATCAAAATATAATGAAACAACAAGTAGACCAACATCTCTCAAAACACTCCTTTGTAGAAGTGGATTGGGGGTTTCTTCACCTTCAACCCCATAAACAAGCATCACTCAAAGATAAAATACCCTAGAAATTGGCACCAAAGTTCTGTGGACCCCATAAGATCATTTGATGCATTGAAAAAGTGGCATACATGCTATCTCTTCTATCTCACTCCAACATTCATCCAATCTTTCTTATGTCTTGTCGAAAGAAAGTTGTGGGATTGAAGTGCAGGATGCAAACTAGCTAACCAAAACTTGATGCGGAAGGATCCATTTTTCTCTATATGTTGTTAGTATTGGATACTATAAAGTCAATTGCACCAATGCATGTTCCAATAAGTACTAATATAGTGGAAAGATATGTATCCCTATGATGTGACATGGGAACCAATACCGATTCTACAACAATTTCCTCATTTCTGACATTGATAATACTACTTCTTTTGAAGGGGGTGGGTATTTTAGGGTCCTACACTAACCTCCATACTTTAGGATATGTAGGATTTATTGGATTGATGTATGGTGCCATACCCTTTGATTAAGGCCCATTATATAGTAGTGGATATTTATTTAATGTAAAAGGGTCCACTTTATAGGGCCCACTAATTAATTGGTGCTCATTAATTGTGGGAGCATAAGTATATAGGGTTTTTCTATTGAGAATATATTTAAAAATAATAGGAGGATATGAATTTTTTGTCAAGATTATTGTATTTGAAGATTTACATAGTGAAATTTTACTTCACCTTAAGAGGCAAGTGAACATTGTTTTCTTCCTTCTATTTTTCATAATACAACTGTATGTTTCACATATTTCATCTTATTTGTCTCTAGAATATGGTTTTCTACAATTATATTCTCCATATACATATTTTTTGTTCCATGTATAAGGTTTAAATCAAGATACAATTTTGATTTGGAATAAAAAAAATAACTTGTAGGGAATCATGTTATCTCTCTAACGATATTTTAAAAAAATACCAATGTTTGAGAGTATTTCTGGATAAGCACTGTGTACTTGGTTTTGAAATGTCCAATGTTTTGAGTGGACACTCCACCCATCATCAGTGAAAACAAAATTCTCAAATGTTGTATTTTTCAAAACCAAGTACACAATGCTTATCCATAAATACTCTCAACATTATGTCTAACTATGAAAACTTACATTTTCAGAATACCAATGTCATTTAATGTGTCAAATTTTCATGTAATAATAGGTTTGTCCTTGTAAAGTTTTGGAAAATTTAACAAATGAATTTTGTTCCCAACAACTAATTCAAGGTTCCACATATAATTTAAAAAACATTATACAAGCACGATTTACATATAACATAATGTGTGTGTGTGTGTGTGTGTGTGTGTGTGTGTGTGTGTGTGTGTGTGTGTGTGTGTGTGTGTGTGTGACTAATTAATATTTAAATAATAATTTATGCACCTTTTTGTTCCCAACAAACCTTTTTCTCCTATATATGTAATACCAAAAATAAAAATACCATATTGAAGAGTACACATCCAAAATAGTTTTTCTAATTTTGTAGTTTTGTAATTCTTAAGATAGTTATGTTTCTTTCGAGGCCTTCAATACTAAGGAGAAAGAAAAATTGTATATGTTTGAAAAAAATAAATTTAAAAGTATTGTATGAGATCAAAAGAGATAAAACTATATGGCACTAGATAGAGGAATGACTGATGAATATATAAGCACCCATTTCACCAGCTTCCATGGAAGGGATGAAGGGATTTCACCTGCTAGAAGTTGTAGCTCCATGTAAACTTGAGATAATATGGAATGTTTTTCGAATTTTAAACCATTAATTAAGGTTTATACCTCAATAGAGGGTTTTTAGAACCCCTTTATTGATGTCCACCACCAATTATGGTTTTACACTATTGAGTGAGATTTTAACCTTAATTAAGGGCTTAAAACCTCAATTAAGATTATTCATCAATTGAGGGTCTACAAAGAGCATTTATACTTTCCCCACTTGGTAAACATTATGACCCATATTCATGGATATAACTATTTGTATTTTTTGTTCTTTGGGTTCTTAAGAGACAAGTATTATTCTTATAAGAAATTCCCAACAAACATAGAATAAATTGGTCTCTTTCTGCCCACACTAAAGAGCACTAGATGGAAGAATATCCCCAAGGGAATATTGAGTAGAGAAAGGAAATATTCTCTTTGTGTTGTATGCAATAGTAGGAGACATTTTCATGGATGGTTGATGGTTGGATGAGATTCTTGGAGTGCTCTGTAATGGGAAGAATGGATAATCATGAGAGAAGATAGATTGGCTTTAGATAGGTAGAAGCATGTAGATTAGTTCCTTCACTTTGGTGGCCTCTTATGTCTACTTGGGGATGGTATATGCACAAAATGCCTATTGATGGGTGGAAATTTTATCTTGCACAACCATTTTCCGTCACAAAATTTTGTTAAATGATAATTTCTCTATTGTTGTTTACGAATATTTAAATTAATGTTATTTTATGTTATGAAAACTCATGTATTTTGCATGTTGTATTCATTATTCTTAAATTTGGTCATGTGAATTTGGTTACGATGAAATATGTTAATTTAGGATTACCTACTTCTACTAAAATATAATTATCACACATGTGCATGCATTTTATTTAATTCTTGTCCACCCTAGGAGCCTACTTGTGTTGTGGGGATATGACCTCTGAGGGATAAAATTTGAAAGTTTGTATTATGGACACTTGTGCCAAGGATGAGAGTGCTAGGTGGGTTTTCCACATTCAATATTGTTTTGTCTCAAGAACATGCCATTTTTCCTCTCTCATATTCTTTATCCTAAGAATAGAAACATGAAAGGATGGTATTATTCTTGGAAGGAAAATAGCATTGATGACAATGATTTTCCAACATAGGGAAGGGGAATGAAATTTCTAATTTAACCCCTAAATTATAATTTAATAAATAAGGTGTTATTTTTGTGATGGGAATAAAGTTGTGTGGTTTGATATGTGTTGGATGTATGGGTTTACCTGTGTTATATGCTAGTTTCTCCAAAAAAACCCTATAAACCATCAACCCCTCTGGTAAACCAGAAGGAAACACTGTGCACTGAGTGCACAACGTAGTCTCACCCGAGATGGATTATGGGTGATTTCATAAACCAAGTGTCTTCAATCATGGGAGGGGTTGGATATTTTCTACTTCTTCTAATTCTACTTTAACATGCATCATATTATCTAGATCTAACAGTTATTTCATTTTGCATTATCAGTATTGCATGCTACAAAATACTATTTTAACCATTCATCATTCATTCATAATTGTAGAAAAAAAAACCCATCATGCAACACATCACAACACATGATTTTACTGTGGTTCACCCCTTGGGGATATGTCCACAAATGTATTCTTATTATTTTATTATTCTTTGTCAAAGTGTCAACATTGCACATGTTGCATCAAAAGGTGCATTTAGAATGAACATAAATGTAGTGGTTTGGGGTGGACCAATGTTGCACCAAGCTCCGCATATTGCGACCTGATCCTCAGTTATACTTCATGACTCTCCATAATTGCCTCATCTAATCTCTACAGCTCCAACAAAACTAGTATTGTGACTCAAAAATCAAAGAGGTTGTTCAACATTCATAAGTTCAAAATCCAACTACACAAAAAACTGCCTAGCTGCCTCATACATACTCTATTTATATTAAAAAATGGGTAAAACCCTTACATCATGACTCAAAACCATAATTCTAAGTGGACTCAACTTGTCCACATTCTAGTTGCCTTATGTGTAGTTGGTCTGCGATCCAACCATTCCTTATTTGACTCTCCATTGATATTCCTTAATTCTTGGTGCGCTGCTTGATTTTCCTTATGTCATGCTACTTTTCCTTCTTTTCCTCGTGCAAATGGATTCCTTTGGTCCATTACTTAACTATTAGCCTTGTTTACAGTGTTGAACCCAAAAATTTCCTTCTCCAATATCCCCCAACACTTAATTGTGGCTCGTCCTGAGCCACTTAGGCAGTGTGTTCCTCCTGCATCGTTTTCTCTAATGTATGGAACTTCTTTGAGAGTGCATCTACTTTTTTATTCTCATGCGCACTTTTATCTGTTAGGGTCTCCAACACCTACATTGTGATGTTCTCCTTAAGCACTTCTAAACTCTTCGAGTGCATCTATTCTAGCCTTCATTTTTCTATATCCATCTCTTCTATCATCTTTTCATATTTCTTCTAGAGTCATGCCAACTGAGCCTGTCATGCTTTCTTTTCCTGTTGCGCGACCCTTAACTCTGCCTGCAAGTTTTTTATCTCCTGCTTTCTTTTGAGCCTATCTAAAATACTCATTGTCTTTTGTATCTACTTCAAATCCTAGACTATGAAATTCAACGTGTCTTCCCTATGATCCAACTACTAGATCCCTTCTTCGTCTTCTAGGCTCATCCAAATATGCATTGTCTTTTCATAGAGCTCTTCTACTTATTTCACTTCCAATATGTTGATATCTGTGTGCTCTGTTTCTTGTTGCTCCCTCTCTGATATGACTTCTAGAGGTATGGATGGTGTCAACTTCTCCACTAATACTTTTATCTCATGTTTATACCCTTCCATTGTCTATTCTATTCTTTTTTATACTTTATTTCATGTTGATCTCTCTTGCTAGTTCACTGTCTGAAATTGTTTGGAATAATTCCTCAAGTATTTTCTCCAGTTTGTCTTTGTGTTGTTTTTCCTCCTCACATTCGATCTGCACTTATTTAATAACTATATATAAAATATCCTTCTCTTACTTGTCTATCTCCAAGTTTGTTGCATATGTCCTCACTCTTGATCGTACTTCCTTCTCCACACTTACCTGTAACTTATATAGTGATTTTTTGGGTACCTTAGCCAATACCAATTCCATCTGTTCTACATCCTTAATCCGTTTCTTTAACATGTCATCGTCTATTTTCAACATGTCCTTAGTAATGCGTTGTTTTTTGTTGTTGTGTCTATCCTTTGTGTTGTGCCTTGGTAAATTTATCTTCTCCAAGACTGGTTTTACTTATGTCAGTTCTTTTATTATCTTCTCTCTTCGTTTTTCTTCATCTTCATATTCTTTTGTGGTGTGGTCCTATACTCTTTTTGCAACTAAGTATGTATAATATTTTTTTATTGTATACTGGGGAACCTCCTTGTGAGCCTTCATTTTATTCCGTGCTCCACCTGATTGTAAGATAATTCTCTTGACTGGCCTTGACTATGTTTCCTCTCTTTTGATTAGGGTATCTGTCTCTATTATAACCCTAAAATGCACCGCACAGGCTTACCTGGCATCAGGCCAACTCATGCCTCTTCCTAGCCAAAGCCATGCTGAATAAAACCTTGAAAAACCACTTAAAACAAGCAACCCGTGCCCTAACCTCTCACTGGGCA
>ML805680.1:83070-95709 GCA_009831015.1 Picea engelmannii
TACCAAATAACCTATAATCAACCTATACCAAATAACCTATAATCAACATGTACCATAAACAAGTGCATCCAACCATGTACCAAGTATGTACCAATCATGTGTCAACTACTCATCAACTATGGCTCATCAATATGTACCAATATCATCAACTATACACCTCATGTATATGCCAACTCATCAACTACTTGTCTCAACCATGTACTCAACATGTACCTCAACCAAAATCCATCATCACTTTCATCATCCAAATCTGATTTGTAGCTCTATAATAGACCTAGTGTATATTCTCACATTACTGAAAACCATACTTAACTTCAACAACAAGAGACTAGCATTTTCATCAAACTTTTATTTAGTCTCACATGCCTAGTTTTGGATTAGTCAACAACCCTAACTTGAAGTAATCATAACTTTGTACCTATAATGTATAAATATATGAAACTGATACACAATGTGCTTCAGTGTGTTTTATGAAATTTTTCCAGGTTTCACTACTTGTAACTTCTCAAAAAAGGAGTTATAGAAAAACTGGCATACCTTGCTGAATTCTGGATTATTCTAGAGAGTGACCTTTTAGAGAGTGCCCCACTTGGAATATTTATTGAATTTCTCTTAAACTCTGACACAACATAATACCCACATTAAACTAACTAAAACATTTGGTTTAACTAAATTTGGATCTGTTATGAAGAAGTTATGATGTTTTTACCCGAAACACCTATTTTTGACTAGTTTCAGGACTAGCCACAAACCCTATTTTCCACGGAGTGTAACTCCAAAAATACAATGACCCACAAGATTGAGTTTTTACCAGAGATACTTGGATATTTTTTCTCATTGGAATAACAATTTCAAGGTATGAATCATTATATAAAAACATTTATAGCTAAAATGGTGAGATGACCTATAAATAACATACCTTAGAAAACACCATCAAAAGAGTTTATCCTTCCTTGCATTTTGGCCTTCTTTTCTTCACCGTCCCTCAAAATTTCAGCTTAGATATCCTTGGTTACCTTAGATACCTATATATATTCAATATTCTCAAGTGTGATTAAAATGAGAGAGCCTTGCCTCTTATTTATACTCTCCAAGTAGCTTTCTTAAAAACATCTTCTAGGTCACTTGGCCCCACTTTCCTTATTTTAGGGTTAACCCACTTATAATTTCTCAATTAAATTTATTATTGAAATAATTTATTTTGTATTTACTTTGAATTATAATACACTCATTACTTCACTTTATTATGTACCTTTTAAAATCTCTTAAACCACTTTGGCTACTTTGACCTTTTGGGGCTTCTAGATGACATATGAGGGTTCTCCAACTTTGTTAGGCCATAACTCTCAAACCATGAGGAGTTATGTGATGTTACACATACCACCAAAAATGGAATGAAATTTAATATCCATATATAATAGTATTATTTGAAAATATATCATAACTCATACCTTTATCCATCAAGCAAACTTGGGTCCATTACCCAAACCCGGGGTCTCCAACTTCTCATGGCCATAACTCTCAAACTGTGAGGAGTTATGTGATGTTCCACATACCACTAGAAATGGAATTAAAAGAACTATCCATCTAGGATATTTTACCTAAAAAATTCATTGTCCTTAATCTCATTATTCTATAATTAAGCATGGGTTATCTTACTCTGCAAAGTGTCTTCCCTTGATGGCTTTCACCATAAGGGGACCACTTTGGAGTTCATCCATATCTACTTCATATCAACCATGACAAGAAAATAATGAGTCATCTTTACATAAAAAAATCTTGGGTCCATTACCTAAACCTTTGTGTTGTGGGGCTTTCTTCAAGGGTTGACATCAATGACAACCAACCTTAATCAACAATTCACTCCTAGTGGTATGTGTGGTAACACAAGGGTTACCTCTGATTGATTTCATGGTGACCTCTAGATAGTTTGTTTCCCTTTCCCCTTTGATAATGCATTTTCTCTTCCTCTTAGTGCATTTTCTCTTCCTCTTCCTCTTCTTGTAGGGTTCTGCTCCACAGAGCCTTATAAAACCCCCCAAAAAAAAAGTATTTTAAGGAATGCTAACCTAACATTTTTAATACTTCATAACCAACATATATAAAATTTATTGAACTGAACATAATAATCTTATAAAAAACCTTATAACACTTCATATTTCTTAAATATATAAAACAAATACGTAAATTAAAATACCTTGGTCTGATGCTAAACTCCCGCTGGTGTTGTTGTCCTTCCTGCTATTGCCTTGCCCCGCTTGATGCCACCGACCAACTCTACCAAAACTGACTAACCTCCCAGCCAACTAGGAGTATCTTTTCCATCTCCCTAGCTCCAGGAAACTAAAAGGAATCCTGGCCCCTATGCCCCAAACCCCTAGCAACCTGGTGCCCCTTGCAATGTGTAGTAGCCGTAAAAAAAATACAAAATTTAATTCTAATTTAGCATATAATTCTTTCTTATACTAAAATAATTCAATCACCAACATATGAGCATATGATATTCGACAAAAAATTAAAATTTTATCCACAGCATAAGAATTACTCAACAAAATAATTAAATTACCTCTCCTTGATGCTAATTCCCCCGTCGATCTGGTTGTTCGTTGTTGAACTATGTCAAACACTGCCCAAACCTTGTTTCCATCCTGCCAAATAGGATAGCTTCCTAGCTCCAGGATACCATATGGATATCTTATCCCTTGTGCCCAAAACCCCCAGCAAACCGGTGACCCCTGTACTAATCTTTCATGACTACAGAACTCAAACTCTCCTCTATGGAAATCCAAGAGAACCCCACCCCAAAATAAAAATCCCAGTGTAGAATGATAATCCCCTCCTTTTGTAAACCTCCTTTGCTCATATCCCTCCTTCACCATCCTTTCTCCTCATTTATTTCCTTATCCATTCATTCATTGCTTATCAATTTATTAATGCTCCTTATCTCATTATTAATGCTCCTTATCCCCTCCGTATACGTAACCCTTTTTTTAAACAATATAATTTATTAACGCTTTTAAATTTATTACCATGTTCATTCAATGTGATAGGTAATTAATTTAATTAACTAATTAATTAAAATTATAACAATTAATTAACTAATTAATATTTAATTAATATTATTATGCCAATCTCTGTTTAGTTAAAACCATGTTAAGACAATTAATCACCTAATTATTTTTTCTTAATAATCCCTAAGAATATTTTCAACTAGGGTTGTTACATACACCCACACTTCAGGAAACTTCATCCTGAAGTTGAGGCATATTATGGTACAAAGGAAAAGAAACCTGGTTCACACATTCATAACAATTAACCCACATTATCAGTAAGTAAGTCAAGAAACGCATACATATTGTTATCACTCCAAGGAACTCTTTGGGGTTGTAAACCAAATATGCTTGGTAACTTATAAATGAAATGGTTTTTGGTATTTTTATAGATGGATCAATGAGATAACAAATTATAACTCAGTACTCAGACTTTAAATGAGTAATCAAAACAAACAGAGCTCTCATGAAACAATAATCAGATGGCAATGTTAAATGGATGAGAATACAGAGTTACTAAACCAAATACAACATGTAGGGTTTGTAAAACTATGTAAAACAATCTTAAGTAAACTATGAGCTGACTGGTGAGATGACAGTCATTGCAGCTAAAATAGTTTAATTAAAACAGAAGAAGACAAGTGATAAAATCTGATATTGTAGCAGAGAGAAATCTATCTTTTTGCATTAGCATCAAAAAATCTGTTTACATAGCATAAGAGTATCTGAAATTGAACCCTTACTCAGATTGAATTCCTAGGCTTTATAGCCTGTACAATGTACAGATCAGATCCTATAGAAGAGGATTGAATCATACCTAAAATAGCTTAGAATCAAACTAGTCAACAATCAATTTTTAAGATCCTGAAAACTTGGATCTGTATCTAAAAATAGTAAATAAAATAAAGTAAGATAATCCATAATAAAAACTAGTAGCTAGACTATCATTCGAACTGCATTCCATTTCAAAATTTGACATTTGTGCTTCATCAGCTTCTGGAATCTGTTATCATGAAAAATGGTAAAGTCACCTGTCTTGGTAGCTGGATTTCTTCAATCACTCATAGTTGAGACTTTAGGAGATCAATTTGACAGGTGGTTTTTTAAATTCCCATGAAACTCTACAGCATTGTATAAATGGAGCTACATATACTGTGCCAGCCACTGTTTACCCATATCTAACACAGGAAGTGTCCCAGTTTTTAAAACCTGATGAGCAACATACTGAACATCTGTAATATTGCTACTTCGAGAAGCAACCTGGAAGGCATTTTTTAAACGGACACACACCACACATGCCAAAACTTTCCTGTGACTACTCTTAAGCATATCTATAAGCTTGTCTAGCCCCTTAGCAAATACATTAATAGATGCCCCTGATGTTTCGTAGCAAATCTGTCATTTGATTTCCTCTCTTCCTTTCTGCAAGTGAAGCGGCCACGCCAGCATATATGTGCACAACAGGAAGATTGAATTCATAGATTATTTGGAAGGTTAGATAAAAGTTTTTCTCGACAAGAGTCTCAACAACTTCACATATTCTTCTGAAATTCTGAGGATCGTTAGGATTTCCAAAAAGAGAATGCTTCCATAGAGGGCCATCTGCATCACTATAAGATCGCACTACCTCCATTTGTATATCAACTCGAGCCGATAATTTCATAATCTGTTCTTCAGAAAGCTTCTCAGATGCACTCTTTCCTTGCATAGCCTTTGCAATACCTTTTACTGCTTCCCCTGCTTTATGCCATGCTGACAATCCTTCCTCGAAATACATCTTTGCATGTTCAATATGCTTGAGTGCTTGTTCTTGATGAGAGGAATTTAGAAAAAGTTGAATACAACAAAGGCATGTGTGTCCTATATTTCTGAACCTAATTGAACGCCTTCTCTTCCTGGGATTAGAAGCACCATTGCTTGTCTCATTAGTTGTGTTAAAAAATTCCCTTTATGCTAACAGTTGAACGCTCTAACAATGGGAAAAAATGAGGTAGAAACATAAGAATGCAACCATAGAAAACCACATCATTTTCCTTGGACAGACATCGTAGAAGCTGGTTGCATGTTTTGAGATTGACAAGCTTCCCTCTCCCAACAAAGACTGAACTTGCCATTAGATTCAGAGTGTCGATGCTACTTCTGTAAACGGATTTTGAGGCGATGAATGCTCAAGCTTTGATCATGAAACATAATGTAAGCCTTTAATGATTGAAAGGAACTGATGTTATGGTGAACGTGCTCTTCAAATCAGGGTTTCGACCATCTTCTGCCACTTAGATGAGAATGAAGCTCCAGTTGTGCACCTGTATGAGAGGATTTCTGATCTTTTCTCTGTTTAACCAATACACCGATTCGGTGCATGATTTAACAAATTCTTAACCACATTCCCAAATAAATGTGACCTTACAACATTCATGATTATTCTCCAGATGCTCTGCATATAATTTTGAGTTTGTTGTGATGTAATCGCCCATAAAATTCTAAGCCATACTCTTCTTAATGATGACGGACAACCCGAGCATATAAATGAAGTTTCGACAGGTATTMTTCAGCAAACTGCAATGAGAACCATGTGATGCACCATTGTCATGATTTTCGGCGGATAGTAATGATGCCCAGGCTCACTTGATGTTTAGTGCGTGAGAAGTGCTCCTCGGCTGYTGAAAATTGTCGCTTTCACCARCGCACAACCTGTGAGAAATGATCCTTAGTTGTTGAAATTTGCCRCTTTCACCAGCTAACCATCATCTTTTAAGCACACATTAGCTGTTGAAAACATTTTATGAAAATTTTAAAGAGAAGACCTTTATGGGTCATCTTATTTCTAAGACAAAATCAAAACCTAAGTCTTGCAGCTAGAAAAACTTAAAACTAATTTGAGAGAACTACCAATAGCAATGCTATCCACCACAAAATGTGATCATAGGGGTGGGTTCATTTTGGGAGCTAACATTTGGCTCCAACTGGGATGGGCATCTCCCTGTGAGGTGACCAAGAACCTAGTAGTTCCAGTCACCTTTTCTGTTGGGCATGGAGTCATCTGGCTGCCTTTGGCATTGGGCATGGAGTCAATTAGCCTGTGAAACCAATCTCTGAAAACTCTCAAGCTCTGTGCAAATGGTCTTTGAATACCTTCAAAACCTACCTTTCTTCAACCAATGTTAACTATTATTTCTGCTGCAATCTGGAAATGCTCGGGCAGGGAGCTTATCTCCTACTCCTACACTAACCATCTCTGCCACTTGTTAAGTGAATGTTGATTTCCATAGTAGCCATCCAAGCAATTTAAATAATGAAGAAATATTGTCTTTTTCACTGATCAACAAATAATGTTTGTCATGCAACAACAGTGATTAGAACTCATTCATGAAACCATATTTACCCACAAACAACGGCAAGCTAAGGAAATCTGAAATCTCTAGGTTCTCTAAAAAGTATAAGTCTATGAAGGTTGCCACTGGATCCTTGAAAAGAAGATAAGAAACATGCTGCTTCATGGGAAAAAATTGCACATCTATGGCAGCCTCTTACTTAGCCATGGTTGTTCCTCTACAAGAAGACTGATCATCTTCTTCTCCTCTTGAGATCAACTTGTGATCATCAAAATTTTCAATTTCCTTATCAGAATAATGCTCACAAAAGGACAACAAAACAAGATTTCCATCACATGAATTAGGATCAGCTAAGAATGTATAATTTCTTATGCAATTGCCAATCATCATAGGCTCTTCTTGATTTACAAATTGATCATAAACTTCACAAGCATAACTGTCTCCGGAAAACTCTGCACATACTGAAGAATCTAATTCTGAATCTGAAATGTACTCACCTTCAGGCTGTTGTTCCTTATCTGTTTCATACTTACTGTTTTCTTTAGAACAGTCCTCAGTGGATGATGATAGAGCAATGTTTAAATGACAAGGATTATGATCAGCTAGGAACATGTAGTTTTCAATGCAATCATTGGTTATCATAGATTCATTCTGATTTGCAAATTGATCATAAACTTCAGATTCATACCTGTCTCTGGAATACTCTGAAACTATTGAAAAATTCAGATCGGAATCTAATAAGAGCTCACATACTCACTGTTGTTCTAAAACTATTCCAACCTCATTATTCTCCTCCTCAAAATCTGAGGTATAATGACATTTTTCTTGCTCATGTGCTTGTAGATTTTCAAAGAAATCTTGACCTCAGATCCTTCAAGAAGCACAAATGTTCTTCTCTACTTCTTGAGCATCTTAAAATAACCGGGTTAAGGATGGAGAGTTCCATTCTAGCGGAAAAAGGACAAGAACTGAATGAAGACCCATAATATAATATATCATGGCAAATGTTTCTGTAGGTCGTACCTCTGAAGGCATGTCATGATAAACACGGTAAAACCTTCTATTGAAAACAGGCAAGGCTTCATCCTGCTCTCATTTCAAAGAATAGAAATCAGTGAGGTAAGAATCTAGAGATTTGTATTCACCCCAATACTTCATGAAAGCATTAGAGAACTCAATCCAAGAGCCAATTGAATCAGCTCTCAGACCCTTAAACCATGTAGCAGCATCTTTGATCAAAGATTTTGAAAACATTCTCATGATCACATCTTCATGTGAAATTGAAAAACGATCAATAAAATCAAAAAAGGATTCCATGTGTCTCTCGGCTGAAGCTTGATTCTCTCCAGAAAACAAAGGGAGATATTTATAACAGTCATCAGAATAAGGATGAAGAATATGGGGTAGCTGTAAAGGTTTGAACATCTTCATCCAGATCTTATCTTGAAAAGTTGTGGGCTGATCATGAGAGATGGTAAGTTGTTGATCGGGTTCAGAAATTATGGCTAGAGGGGCTGAGATCTGGATAGGGTCTGAAATAATTTCTATATTTTCAAGGTCACATGGCTGATCAGATTCTGAAGGAAAAGAAATGCAGTGATAATCTTTGTAGGGCTGCAGGATTTCCTCTTCTAAAGATGGATATATACAAGAAGGATGATGATTTTCTGAATATACAAAGTAGAAAATAATTCTCTTTACACGCGCAGGGAAAAGCATGAAAGAGTTGATGAAGAAAAACAACAGTTCATGAAGCAAAATAATGAACTGATACCTGGATCTTGACTTTATCCTCTTCATATTTTGTCAATGGGATCCTCCCTAGTGGAGTCTTTGAACGTGGAGTCGCCAGATAGTAAATTACAACCAAGTGAATGTCCAGGCTTTGTCTATCATCAAAGATGGATCTATGTCGTGTCCCAAGGAAGTTGAGCTTCAATCTCCTCTCCCTGGCAACGACGCCAATTTGTTATCACTCCAAGGAACTCTTTGGGGTTGTAAACCAAAGATACTTGGTAACTTATAAATGAAATTAATTTTGGTATTTTTATAGATGGATCAATGAGATAACAAATTATAACTCAGTACTCATAATTTAAATGAGTAATCAAAACAAATAGAGCTTTCATGAAACAATAATCAGATGGCAAGCTTAAATGGATGAGAATACAGAGTTACTAAACCAAATACAACATGTAGGGTTTGTAAAACTGTAAAAAAATCTTAAGTAAACTATGAGTTGACTGGTGAGATGACAGTCACTGCAGCTAAAATAGTTTAATTAAAATGGAGGAAGACAGGTGATAAAATTTGATATTGTAGCAGAGAGAAATCTATCTTTTTGCATTAGCATCAAAAAATCTGTTTACATAGCATAAGGGTATCTAAAATCGAACCCTTACTCAGACTGAATTCCAGGGCTTTATAGCCTTTACAATGTACAGATCAGATCCTATAGAAGAGGATCGAATCATACCTAAAATAGCTTAGAATCAAACTAGTCAATAATCAGTTTTTAAGATCCTGAAAACTTGGATCTGTATCTAAAAATAGTAAATCAAATAAACTAAGATAATCCATAATAAAAACTAGTAGCTAGACTATCATTCGAACTGTCTTCCATTTCAAAATTTGACATTTTTGCTTCATCATCTTCTGGAATCTGTTATCATGAAAAATGGTAAAGGCACCTGTCCTGGTAGCTGGATTTCTTCAATCACTCATAGTTGAAACTTTAGGAGATCAATTTGATAGGTGGTTTTTTAAATTCCCATGAAACTCTGTAGCGTTGTATAAATGGAGCTACATATACTGTACCAACCACTGTTTACCCATATCTAACACAGGAAGTGTCCCAGTTTTTAAAACCTGATGAGAAACATACTGAACATCTGTAATATTGCTAGTCCAAGAAGCAACCTGGAAGGCATTTTTTAAACGAAAAAACACCACACATGCCAAAAATTTCCTGTAACTACTCTTAAGCATATCTATAATATTGTCTGACCACTTAGCAAATACATTAATAGTTGCCCCTGATGTTTCATAGCAAATCTTTCATTTGATTTCCTCTCTTCCTTTCTGCAAGTGAAGCGGCCACGCCAGCATATATGTGCACAACAGGAAGATTGAATTCATAGATTATTTGGAAGGTTAGATCAAATTTTTTCTCGACAAGAGTCTCAACAATTTCACATCTTCTTCTGAAAGTCTCAGGATCGTTGGGATTTCCAAAAAGAGAATGATTCCATGGAGGGCCATCTACATCACTGAAAGATCGCACTACCTCCATTTATATATCAACTCAAGCATAGAATTTTATAATCTCTTCTTCAGAAAGCTTCTCAGAGGCACTCTTTCCTTGCATAGACTTTGCAATACCTTTTTCTACTTCCCCTACTTTATGCTGTGCTGACAATCGTTCCTCAAAATGCATCTTTGCATGTTCAAGATGCTTGAGTGCTTGTTCTTGATGAGAGGAATTTAGAAAAAGTTGAATAAAACAAAGGCATCTGTGTCCTGTATTTCTGAACCTAATTGAACGCCTTCTCTTCCTGGGTTCAGAAGCACCATTTCTTGTCTCATTAGTTGTGTTAAAAAATTCCCTTTATGTTAACAACTGAATGCTCTGACAATGGGAAAAAATGAGCTAGAAACATAAGAATGCAACAACAAAAAACCACATCATTTTCCTTGGACAGACGCCGTAGAAGCTGGTTGCATGTTCTGAGCATGACAAGCTTCCCTCTCCCAACAAAGACTAAACTTTCCATTAGATTCAGAGTGTCGATGCCGCTTCTGTAAATGGATTTTGAGGCGATGAATGCTCAAGCTTTGATCATGAAATAGAATGTAAGCCTTAATGATTGAAACGAACTGTTGTTATGGTGAATGTGCTCTTCAAATCAGGGTTTCGACCATCTTCTGCCACTTAGATAAGAATGAAGCTCCAGTTGCACACCTATATGAGAAGATTTCGGATCTTTTCTCTGTTTAACCAATACGCAGACTCGGTGCATGATTTAACAAATGCTTAACCACATTCCCAAATAAATGTTACCTTACAACATTCATGATTCTTCTCCAGAAGCTCTTCATATAATTTTGAGTTTGTTGTGACATAATCGCCCATAAAATTCTGAGCCATACTCTTCTCAATGATGACTGACAACCCAAGCATATAAATGAAGTTTCGATAGGTATTCTTCAGCAAACTACAATGAGAACCATGTGATGCACCATTGTCATGATTTTCGGTGGATAGTAATGATGCCCAATCTCACTTGATGTTTGGCGCGTGAGAAGTGCTCCTCGGCTATTGAAAATTGCCGCTTTCACCAGTGCGCAACCTGTGAGAAATGCTCCTTTCACCAAATAGCCATCATATTTTAAGCACATGTTAGCTGTTGAAAACATTTTATGAAAATTTTAAAGAGAAGACCTTTATGGGTCATCTTATTTCTAAGACAAAATCAAAACCTAAGTCTTGCAGCTAGAAAAACTTAAAACTAATTTGAGAGAACTACCAATAGCAATTCTATCCACCACAAAATGCGACCATAGGGGCGGGTTCATTTTGGGAGCTAACATTTGTATCCAACTAGGATGAGCATCTCCCTGTGAGGTGACCAAGAACCTAGTAGTTCCAGTTGCCTTTTCTGTTGGGCATGGAGTCATTTGGCTGCCTTTGGCATTGGGCATGGAGTCAATTAGCCTGTGAAACCAATCTCTGAAAACTCTCAAGATCTGTGCAACTGGTCTTTGAATACCTTCAAAACTTTCCTTTCTTCAACCAATGTTAACTACTATTTCTACTGCAATCTGGAAATGCTCGGGCAACGAGCTTATTTCCTACTCCTACACTAACCAGCTCTGCCACTTGTTAAGTGAATGTTGATTTCCATAGTAGCCATCCAAGCAATTTAAATACTGAATAAATCTTGTCTTTGTCACTGATCAACAAATAATGTTTGTCATACAACAACAGTGATAAGAACCCATTCATGAAACCATACTTACCCACAAACAATGGCAAGCTAAGGAAATCTGAAATCTCCAGGTTCTCTGAAAAGTATAAGTCTATGAAGGCTTCCACTGGATCCTTGAAAAGAATATAAGAAACATGCTTCTTCACGGGAAAAAACTGCACATCTATGGTAGCCTCTTGCTTAGCCATGATTGTTCCTCTACAAGAAGGATGATCATCTTCTTGTCCTCTTGAGATCAACTTGTGATCATCAAAATTTTCAATTTCCTTATCAGAATAATGCTCACAAAAGGACAACAAAACAAGATTTCCATCACATGAATTAGGATCAGCTAAGAATATATAATTTCTTATGCAATTGCCAGTCATCATAGGTTCTTCTTGATTTACAAATTGATCATAAACTTCACAAGCATAGTTGTCTCTGGAAAACTCTGCACATACTGAAGAATCTAAGTCTGAATATGAAATGTACTCACCTTCAGGCTGTTGTTCCTTATCTGTTTCATACTTACTGTTTTCTTCAGAAAAGTCCTCAGCGGATGATGATAGAGCAATGTTTAAATGACAAGGATTATGATCAGCTAGGAACATGTAGTTTTCCATGCAATCATTGGCTATCATAGATTCATTCTGATTTGCAAATTGATCATAAACTTCGGATTCATACCTGTCTCTGGAATACTATGAAACTGTTGAAAAATTTAGATCTGAATCTAAAAAGAGCTCACATACTCACTGTTGTTCTAAAATTGTTCCAACCTCATTATTCTCTTGCTCAAAATCTGAGGTATAATGGCATTCTTCTTGCTCATGTGCTTGTAGATTTTCAAAGAAATCTTGACCTCAGATCCTTCGAGAAGCACAAATGTTCTCCTCTACTTCTTGAGCATCTTCAAATAACCGGTTTAAGGATGGAGAGTTCCATTCTAGCAGAAGAAGGAGAAGATATGAATGAAGACCCATAATATAATATATCATGGCAAATGTTTCTTTAGGTCGGACCTCCGAAGGCATGTCATGATAAACACGGTAAAACCTTCTATTGAAAATAGGCAAGGCTTCATCCTACTCTCGTTTCAAAGCATAGAAATCAGCGAGGTAAGAATATAGTGATTTGTATTCGTCCCAATACTTCAGGAAAGCATTAGAGAACTCAATCCAAGAGCCAATTGAATCATCTCTCAGACCCTTAAACCATGTAGCAGCATCTTTGATCAAAGATTTCGAAAACATTCTCATGATCACATCTTCATGTGCAATTGAAAAA
>ML805680.1:100801-116113 GCA_009831015.1 Picea engelmannii
ATTACAACTAATGGCTTAAAGCCGACATAAATAAAATAACATTACTAATCTAATATGCCCCAATTAAGGGGTAATAAATAACATTACTAATCTAATATGCCCCAATTAAGGGGTAATGAGCCAATATTAGGGCTTAACATGCCACCAATCCTATGTTTGGGGAAGAACATAGAAGGATCTATATGGAGGCACAATTAGCCTACATCATCAATGATGAAGCAAATCCTACCAACGATCCTATTTTTTCAGTTGATATTGATTTAGGATCCAGTGTATTATAGCTCACTGATGCACCTCAACCACCTATTGAAATCAGAAATAATCCCCTTACCTCTTTTGAAGATCCTCTTCCTTATACCTTTGTTTGAATTTTTTTTTTTGATGGAGCCTCTTCTAGGGAGGGTTTTGGTGCTGGGGTAGTATTTATTTCCCCTACCCAAGAGACCATATCTTTGTCTTACAATCTTGAATTTGAAACTACAAACAATGTGGAAGAATATGAGGCTCTTGTTTTGGGATTGAGGGCTGCTAAAAACATGAGGATTGAAGAGCTAGTAGTGTTTGGAGATGTTGAATTAATTTTTCAACAAGTTAAAAATCTGTATCAAGCTAAGCACCCCAGGTTAAGGACTTACATAAATGAATTTTGGGATCTTGTTGATAGTTTCTTCTTAGATTTTAATATCTCATTTTTTCTAAGAGAGGAGAACACTATGGCATATTCCTTGGTTGTTTCAACAAGTAATTTCAGAATTAATTTGCCCCCTAAACTCAAATATTATGTGGAAGTGAAGTATAGACCCTCTATACAAAACAATGTCAAACATTGGAAGGTTTTTGATGATGATCTTGAGATAAAAATGTTCCTTGAGACTGTGGATGAGTTTTTTTCCTTACATATTGATCAAGATCATGATACTGAAAAAATACCTCATGCTGATATTTTTTTGAATAAAATTATTGATCATATTGTTCAGTTTCCTAGTAATCATATTCCAAAAGGACTAGTCCCTTTTGAGAGATTGTTTGATAGAAATGATATTTCCATAAAGGTTAAAGGTTCAACTAAAAATGTTGAGGTGATTGAATGTAATTTAGGTACAAAGGAGGATCAAAACTATGTTAAGTTGTCTAGAAGCTTCTCAAAGGAGCAAAGGATTGAGTATGTTAATCTTTTAAAGGAGTTTGTTGATGTGTTTTCCTAGAAATACTAATATTTAAGAACATATGACACAAACATCATTGAACACAAGATCCCTTTGAAAGAGGAAACCAAGACTTTTAGGCAGAAACTCAGACATATAAATCCCATGTTGCTGCCTATTATGGAAAAAGAAGTGAAGAAATTTTTAGATGCCAATTTCATCATTCCTTTGATATACTCTGAGTGGGTGGATAACTTTGTCCCTGTAAGGAAGAAAAATGGGGAAATTAGACTATGTGTTGATTTCAAGAATTTGAACAGAAGCTCCAAGAAATATAATTACCCCTTGCCAAATATGGATCAAATTTTGCAAAGAGTCATTGGTTCATCTAGGATGTCTATGATTTATGGCTTTTCTAGCTACAATCAGATCTTTATCTTTCCTGAAGATAGAGAGAAGACATTCTTTACTACTCCTTCGGGCACATTTATGTATGATAAAATTCTCTTTAGGTTGATGAATGCAGGAGTGACCTTTCAATGAGCAATGGAAATTGCCTTCATTGGGGAGAAGGACAATTTTTTAGTCATCTATCTAGATGAAATTACAATGTTCTCAAAATTTGATGAAGAGAATTGTCATCATTTGAAAAACGTTTTCTTGAAGTGCAGAAAGTTTTGTCTCTCTCACAATCCTAAGAAGTCTTTATTTTCTATGGAGGAAGGTAAGTTATTGGGGCACATTGTATCATAAAAATGGGTAAGAATTGATCCAAGCAGGGTAGAGGCCATCCAGACCTTATATTTTTCTAGATCCAAGAAATAAGTTCAGTCTTTCTTGGGGAAAATCAATTTTCTAAGAAGGTTCATCTCTAACTTCATTGAATTACATTACAACCATGCTTAGAAAGGTAAATGAGGTGAGATGGACTACTAAGTCTCGAGAATATTTTGATCAGATCAAAAAGGCCTTGACTAAAGCACTTGTGCTCATCAACCCTGACTATTCCAAGGAGTTTCCAATATTTTCATTTTCCTCATTTGACACATTGGTTGTTGTTTTGCTGTAGAAAAATATAGAGGGGTTAGAGAAGCCTATTTACCTTTTTATCAGAGCATTGAGGGATGCATAAATGAGATATGATATCATGGAAAATAAGACTTATGCTTTGGTCAAAGCCCTCAAGTCTTTCAGAGTATATGTTCTACATTCAAATATTGTTGCATATGTCCCTTCAGCCTCAATGAAAGAGATACTTATCCATGTTCACATAGATGGCAAGAGGACCAAATAGATTGATAAAATTTTGGAATTTGACCTTGAAATGAAGCCCACTAAACTAGTGAAAGGCCAAGGTTTAGCCAGGTTATTGGATGAATCAAATTTCAAATCTTTAGGGGTTAATTTCATAAACATAAACTCATAAAATAAGCAAGTTGAGTTTGCAAATAAAATCTCTCATGCCAACCCCAATTTGTTATAATTCACTTGGTATAAAGACGTCATATATTTTCTGTAGAAGTTGCATCCTCCTAATGATTTGGACAAGAAAAAGGTGAGGAATTTGAAGCTTAAAGAGATCAAATATTGTCTCATTGATCATATCTTGTATTGGAAATATCCTCTGGGAGTTATTTTGATATGTTTAGATCCACAGGAATCTCAAAGGGCCATGAATGACTTTCATGACAACTTGTGTGGGGGCCATCATTTTTGGAGGACCACAACCTATAAGATCCTCAAAGCTAGGTATTTTGGCCTAGCCTTTTTACTGATGTTTGTGCAAAGATTATAGCTTGTTTCAAATACCAAAAGTTTTCTAGAAAGAAGTATTTCAAATCTTTTCCTTTGAATCCTGTGGTGGCTTCTAGACCTTTTCAATAGTGGGGTTTTGATTTCATTGGGGAAATCCATCCATCTTAAAGTGGTCATCATAGGTGGATTTTAACTGTTACTTATTACTTTACCAAGTGGATAGAAGCCATTCCTACAAGGAATTCCTCCCATAAGGTAATCATTATTTTTCTCGAGGATATCATGTCAATATTTGGTTATCCAAGTAGATCATTACTGACAATGTCACTTCCTTCATATATGAAACATTGACAAAGTTTTGTGAACAATATGAGATTAAATTATTCCATTCTACTCCTTAATACCCCCAAGGAAATGTTTTGGTAGAGTCCTCTAACAAGAGCCTCATAAATATCATCAAAAAATTGTTACACGACAATAAGAAAGCATGTGAATCAAAGATAAAATTTGCCTTATGGGTTGATAGAGTTACAACAAAGAGGTCACTTGGTGTTTCCCCTTTTCATCTTGTATATGGGGTTGAGGCTATCTCTCCTACTCAACTTGCGTTTCCCATGGAAAAATTCCTCCAAGACTACCAAGGAGAACCTGATGATATGGTCAAGAGGATACAACAATTGGTAGAAGTAAAATAGACTAGGGAGAAACTACTTGGAAAAGCATATGACCATAAACATAAGATCAAGCAAGCTTTTGAAAAGAAGGTAAGAAAATAATATTTTCAGCTGGGATATCTAGTGCTCAAGTGGTATGCACCCAAGAAAGAAAAAGGAAAACATGGTAAATTTGAAGCCTTGTGTATTGGTTCATTCAAGATTTCTGAGGTATTTCAAATAACACTTATAAACTACAAAACTTGGAGGATTCCAAAGTTTTTGGTGGCCCTCTCAATGGGAAATTAAAAAAAATATATTTTTCTTAAGCTATGATTGGCTTTCCATTCATTGTAAATATCACTTTTTATTTTTATTTTTGTTTGAATAAGTGACCCCATAGCCCTAAGATAAGACACTAAAATTGTTGGTTCTTGGAATCTCACAAAGAGTGTGCCATCCCCTATGGAGCCAATGTTATCACATGAAGTTGTCATGGGTCTTTTGTAGTTTTTGCAGGTTGGACAATTCCTTTTTTGCATAAGGAGAAACAATGAGATAAGATGCAACATTTAGAGAAGTCCATTTCAAAGCTTGAAATAAAAGAAAGCAGACATGCCCGTTTTTTAGCGACAGAGATCCCATGTACAGTTCATATCAGCGGCTCTTGGGCAGCTGGAGTTTAAAATTCATGCAAGGGTTAATGACTAGACAAATGTCCTGAAGTATCGAAGTAAATATGAGCCATTACAGGCTGAGGACATGCATTGACAGATCTAACACTTTGGAAATACGACACTTCGGAGGATTGTGTGAGAAGGCAGAAGAAATCTCCCAAATGCCAAACTCCCAAAGTGAATCTTGGACATTCAAAAACAAGAGGACACATGGAGGTAGATCTCTCACTTCAAAGATATGATACTTTAGAGGATTGTAAGAGCTATGCTTTGAAAAGGCTCGAAGCATGAACTCCCGAAGTCCTGAAGAGTCGAAGTCCTGAAGTAATGTCATGCTGACACATTGCTTCAGGCCCCTATCAAATCCACGTGTTTTTTTAAACTCAACACATGGCACTCATCCATAGATGCTTGTGACCTCATATAACTTCAGGTTTTTATGTCACTCTAGGCCCATACCACTTCAGGATTGTTTCATTCTTCACAAACAAAAATTCCCAAAGCCCAAAATGCCAAAGTGTCGAAGACACTTGGCACTCATCCGTCAGGACTTGTGGTGCCCTCATTAGTCATGACATGTGTCATCCATATAGAGATAACACATGACACTCATCTCCATCATTTTTGGGCATGTCATTCGACTATTTTTGAGTAACACGTGTCTCCCCTCCGTCCATGACATGTAATCATAGTGTCGTCAGGCCGCCACATTAGCTCTAGGAGATCATCCTCCAGGAAGTATTCTTGTTCAAAATTTGTGCCATCTCCATGTGCATTTTTAATGGATCCTAGAGTTAGAGGACAGATAAACTTTAGTGATGGTGCTAAATTTAGAAGGTGTGCCTAGATCATGCATTTGAATCATATCAATGACCACACTTCTTTGCGGGGACAGAACATGCCCAAACGTTAAAGTTCTAGAGAAGTACCGCAATCAAAACCATGGTATGGAAAAAGGGATATGTGGCTAAAGGTGGTGAATTGTGGGCTTAAAAGTGGTGTGGATACAAATCTCCTTTGAAGGCCCCACAATTACATGCTTATTCAACATAAAATCCGAGAGCAACACATAGCATCCCCATAGGCATTGAGCCTCATCCCAATCCCGAGGAGAAAGAAGTCAATTAAATAAAGAACTGGTAGTTGAAACCTCAACTCACTCCATAAATATAATGCATGGAGGGTCTGGCCATGGAGATAGAAGACTATCAAATCGAGGTACCATGAGGGGTAGTTTTCCTGCAAGCCCATGTTGATCAAGGTTTTCTTCTAATAGAACAAACAAGACAACTGAAGGACCTTCTAGGAGGGGAGAAAAGAAGTGTAAATTGGATACACACAAGAAGAGACAACGGGGAGATACAGATGGAAAATCCTTGGACATGATGGCCAGCTTGCGCTCCTAGCGGTTGTCCACTATTTTGGGTATAAATACATCAATTGAATAATATCTTGGGGTTGATGGTTGAGCAGAGCTCCCTATTTTTGTAATAGTTTGATAGCAGAGTTGTTCTCTGGTTATGTATGAGACCTAATAATTTCTCATTAATAGAAGTCAATTTCTTTCGTTATCTTGTTTCCTCTTGTGTTGAAATACTCATGCATGGATGATCCACATGATATGTTGTTGTTGTATTGTAATGGAGATTTGATTATAATGTTTCTATGATATGTTTTGGTATTTTAAAATTAAGTTCAAGAGTGTTCTTGCACCCGCGTTTCTCTTCACCAAGCTACATGAACTTCTTATGCTTAGTGCATACTTGACCACTTCCCTCACTAAATCTTCCTTCTTCTCACCTTTATCCTTAAACCATTTACTGAAGTTAATTAGAACCTCATTTGCTTATTCATTGCTAGCCCAATTTTTTGTGTTAGAACATTATTATGCTGATATTTTTCCATTTGACCTCCAATCATAAAACTTCCTCTAGAAACCATTTTGATGGGTATTGGGCTTATCTTCCTGCAATCTGAGGGTGACTCTCAGTGCCAACAACATACATTCTTACATTTCTTATTTCCATGAAAGTGCATAATGTATTTCATTATAATTAAATATGTACATGATCCTAACCATGTTGTTGATTGGCATCTTATTCAAGTAGAGACATATGGATAATTTCAAGTCTAGCCAATGAAAATACTAGACAAAAAGGTCAAAATGCTCCAGAATCGAGTTATAGAGATGGTAAGAGTTCATTGGACCTGTTACAGTCCTGAAGATGCTACCTGGGAGCATGAATATGCCATGTGGGTAGAGTACCCACAACGTTTTGAATAAATTTTGATATTTTGATCTTTGTTTTTTATATGCACTGAGGACAATTCCAAAATAAGGGGGAGGGGATGTAACACCCCATGTTTTGAGCCCCCATATTAAATAATGTATTTTTACATTGATGAGAGGCTAGAGTGCCCAAAAAATTATTAACAGGAAAGTGTGCCTAAGAAATTTAATGTTTTTATCATTATTAATAATAAATAGATCATTGGCTACTAGACAAACAAGGACTAGAGTTATAGGGGGCTATGATTCCACAAGATAGGGGGGCTTGAGGGGCTAAGTGCTTATTTATTTTATATTAGCCATTTTTTGTAATGGGGGGGGGGACCAACTATGTGAGATCTTGGGGGTAGGCCAAGAGCTTCTTAACCCGCAGACATTATAAAAACCCATCCCTGGTCTATGGAAGGGGTTCATTCTCCCATTGGAAAATACTCTCATTCCTATCCCCATTCTGGTGTTGTTGTTGGTCACGTCATGCATTCATTCATCTATTTTGTTCATTGTTCATCCTATTTCATGGATTCTGAACTCCATCCATTCCTTCACTCACTCATCTTTCCTCATTTTGGCACATTATCTTGGGAAAGGAAGATAAACTACTAAAGATAATTCATAGTTTAGTTGGTTGTAGATATTGTTGGTGTAGTCCAGCCATGATTTTAGGCCTACATGTCTAAGATCCTAGGCATGTGATCAAATTTGATCACACTTGCAAGTCCTTAGAGTCCAAGCATGGAGATTCTAGACAAGCTACACTGGAGCCCTAGATGGAGAGGGATTGCCTAAGGGACTATGTAGCAGAGAAGAGTGGAAGTCTATTCTCTTGGGTAGTGTAGGCTGGGTAGAAGAGAGCTGGGTACTTGGACTGTTGTGAGTGATGGATAATCCTATGAGAGCTTGAGTGATGACTAGTTTGGGAAGCCAAGTAACACTCTAGAATCATCCCTGTGGATTCATAGCCATAGCTCAGGGGTCAAATTGTTGTTGAGACTTGGAATAGTAGTGTCTACGATTGTGTGGAATGTCCTTGGTCTATAGCTAGTTGGTGTCTTCTTTTATAAAAGATAATTTCTCTTTGTTATGGTTTCCTTTTCTTATGTATTTATTATGCTGCATATCAAATTATTATACTTGATATTGTACCTATAATATGCATTCTTTCTAGTTTTCGTTTTCCATGATATATTTTTCATGTCTTTTATGTTGTGGTATGAATTTTGATCATTACATGTATGTATTGCATGCTTCTTTATTAATTAGGTGTTATTATATTTTCAAAATCAACAAAGAGGTGTGATCTTGGTGTGGCATGTCATCATGTGGGAGGCTAGGTATGTTACAGTTTGGTAACAAACAAGAAATGTAGTGGAATTTCCCAGCTTGCGTGGTTGGGGACGTTACACTTAGGTGATGGATCTGTTCATTGCTAGCTCATGAAAGGTAAATATGAACTATGATTCTATCTCCTAGAGAAACTACACTAACAACATTTAACACTCTGCATACTGTTAAAAGGAAAATTGATCAAGCTTAAAATAAATACCATGCTGGGTAAAACACTCCATTATAATTGCATGCAGGGTGAGAGATGGAGGTATTGATTGTGCCTATGTTTCCAAGGTGTATTCTAATCAATTCTGGAAGGGAAATCTAAGTGTAGTGGAATGCTCCATTACAGGCTCATGTATGGTGAAAGATGGATATCTAACTTATCCTTAGATTTGCAGAATGAAAACAAACACTACAACATTTATTCTAGATAAAACACTAAAGCATTTAAATAAAATGATTGTTCTCATATACTCACACAAAGATAAAAGAAATGATTACTTATAAATTGTTACACTCGAAGGCCTCACATTACACACTCAATTCTCACCTACTCAAAATTACCACACATCCATGTGACCTTCTATTAAATGTATCACTAAAACATGACAGGAATGAAATTAGATGATGTACCCAAACATAAAACTATTTTTTCCACACATAGAAAACCAAAATCATATTCACAATTAAATACAAAGAGACTTGCCTTTGTTGGGTCGGTGGGCCCTTGTCATACCAACAAGGCTGATATTATGAGAAACTTAGATGAGAGAAGATTTAAACACATATATAATCCATGAACTTAAAATTATATCATTACTTCAGAAAATGGAGGTACAATCCAGAGTTATTCAAGAACCAATCTTACAACATAACAATACTTAATTCTATCTATGTATGTCTATCATCTACAAGGCTCGATCTTTAAAGAGAGGCAACCATTACAATCAAAGTTGGAAGATAACATCAAATACTTTCATAAATATTACAATTGAATGATACATCAATTTTTAAGGGAATGATTTCATCATTATGACATGAAGTGCATGAGTGATGAAATGGATCATGGTCTCCAATGAATAGACAATGTTCAAACCAAAAAATTCCTTGGACCCATCAAGAACAATCTTGTTCAAACAACCAAGCCTAGAAATTCAGAACGGGTACCAGACACGGAGAATTGCATAACTCAGTAAGGGATGCACACAATCATACAAGCTGATACTAGATGAGCACAAGGATATCAGACTCACTCAACAACAGGTACCAGACGAGTGCAGAAATAAGAGATGTTATCATTAAGTTTGTTTGAATCATACAAAGTAAGTATAGAGTTATAAACATCAAATATTCAATCCTAATCATTCATAAATCATCATAAATCATGTTTAAACATCAGTTACCTCATATGTATGCAAAAATTTCTAAAGAACATGTCTGATGAGGAAAATAGGCAGAGAGTTCATATGTATTAGGTAAAATTGGTTTGGATATGGGAAAGATAAAGAAATTGAAGGTGAAAAAAAGGAGGCTCAACATTTCCCCCATGCCCAATTCATTGCATTTCCTCATGCAAAACTGTTGAATCGTCCTCAAAATTGCAAAACTGGTGTTTTTTCTCCAGCTTGCTTGAAAATTTAACCTCTTGGTTTTAAGATATCCAACCCGGAAGCCTCATCCTTGAGTTACCTCTTAATAAATCATGTATATTTTACTAGGTGCATAAATTTGTTAAGCTTGGAAGATACCTCATAATTCTCACCCTGTAGTCTTCAGTTATTCTCCTTCAGTTGTTCATTCTCTTTCTAGATATGCCTATCCAATACTTTATATTCCTCTACTTCTTTCTTCAACTCTTCATTTTGTTTTGTAAGTTTTTTAACTTTTAATTCCATTTGATGTTTGGTCAAAGAGATGACTATTTCATGTGTTTCTTTCTCAATTATCTCTTTCCTAGCTTAAAATTCTCTCCTTAAGTCCTTAGTGTCACTGTCACTAATTCCTCTTCTTCACTAATAGTTGTCAAATGCATCTCTTCTTTCTGTGGTGAAGTTGGAATGTTCACTGGATTCTCTGCAAAATAAGGGACATGAGGAACTGTCCCATGCTTAACCATACTCTGGGTGGTTCTTCATCCTCAACCCGGGACTTCCTCAGGTGTGCTAACAAGAACATAACTTTCCTCCTTAAACAATCTCCTCTTCTTCGTTTTAAGCTCATAAATGGGTACTGGACTTTGTTTTTCCTGTGCCTTCTTTATTTTTTCTCTAGAGGAATTAGGTGGGGAGACTGGAACTTTTTTTTTTTGTGAACTCTTTGTCTTCTATCAGGGATCTTGGATGTAGGGTCTGGAACTTGTTCCTCTATTTTAATCTTTGTATTACTACTAGAGGATTGTTCTATAGTACTCCCCTCATTGACTATGAATTTCCTCTTTATTTTGACTCTCAATTCAAGGGTCTTTTCTGCTTCTCCAAACTTCTCTTTAGGCACCTTAGTAATTACTTCTGGAGTGTTATCTTCAATTTCCCCAACCTTCTCCTAATGTATTTCAAAAATTCATTCTGGGAAAATGTCTGCAACCTCTCCAGCATCACTACGAGACCTTTGTTTCTTCCTCTCTTTTGCACTACTTTTTTTTTACTTTTAGTGGATAAGTCTGGGAGAATTTTATTGGTGTTGTATGATTGTTCCACCATAATTGTAGGTTTTCATTCTAAAACTATTTCCTTTCCTTTGTTCAATTTACTTACATATTGTGGTGAACTAGAAACAACATGATGGATTTTATTACTAGATTTTTGTCCTTTCTTTATGTTATCTCCCTTCTTCCTATCTGACTCTTTACTATCTTTCCCTGTTACAATCCCTTCTACATACTTAGAAATCACTTGAGAATTTTTTTTTGTGAGGAATGTCTTCCAACTACTATCTCGTTTTCTCAATTCATGGACAACCAAGAGTTTCATTGTCCCATGGTGGTAGAGACTAGTTTCAATATTCTTAGATGTAGACTTAATCCCACTCACCATATTGTTCAGACTCATCCAAAGGAAATTGGGAAAGTCTATGTGTGGGCCTCCTTCAAAATGAAATAAATTCTTAAATGATAAAGAAAGGTTACTGCATACATCCCTTCACAAGTTAAAAATTTATGTAAGAAGATGCGCATTGTCCAATATTCTTCTTTGATCCATATTCTAGAGATACCTTTCTTCCAATCATGGTCCAGGTGCTCAAGCTTCAATAATTTCTGATAGAGGATCCTTTCAATTATGATTCCTTTTAAATACTTATCTCGAGTGGAAGGTAACTCCGTCACCTCTCCTATGGTGGCTTCAGTGATCATTAGTTTTAGGTCCCCCAAATGGATGCTCTCTCCATAATAAGTCTAGGTGAAGGCGTGAGATACCCCCTCATGATGTCCTCTGAATTTTTCTAAGAAGAGGACCCAGTCGACCCTTTAAAAAATTTCTTTGCAAGCATGATACTCCTTCGTTTCTCTGTATAGATGGAACACTAATTCATTCATGTCAACCCCCATGCTGACTTAAATATGGGTTTTAAAACAAGTATGGGAAATAGAATTTGGGCGAGGATTTGGTATTGGACGTAAAATGACAGGAACAGGGTGATGGAAGTAGAGTAATGAGACAATAGGATCAGATAGAGTGTTGTATAGTAGGAAGAAGTTAATTAATGCTCATATGGATGGCAAAGCCATCCAAAAGAGTGTATATAATGAAAATGAGAAGACATCGATCAATTCTTGGAAATGATAGTGAGGTAAGGAAGGAGTAAAAAATCATGCCTAAGGATCTTTTTCATAGATAAGGTGACGATCATACCCATAAGTAGCATCACATCCTATTCTTACAGGCTTTTAAAATGATTACGAGGAATGTGGGTGATGTGACCAAAATTCACCATTGGGTAGCATTCGACATCATAAGTTTGAACAACATGAGTTCATAGAAGAAGGCATAATCATAGTTTTTTCATCATACAAACGAAAGTTTTTGAAAATATATTCCAAATTGGATGATCACCTCATGAAGAGATTTATGTATATCACAAATGATTTTGAAAACAGGGGAAATCATGAAAACTTTAGAAAGCAATGATATGGAGGTTTAATAAATCAATATGACAAGGGAATATGAGGGTAACCATATGTATAATAAATTTTTTATGTGATTCTTAATAAAAAGGAATAAACATTGAGTCCATACCTCTATTACCTAGAATGCATTTGATCAATTAAAGCAATATAAAATATAGATCAATGTTACTTGAATCACATCATCAATACTGGATCACAAACTCAATATCAAATCAGCATAAAATATTGTTTTAGTACTGGAACAGCATAGAGAATTGGTTTAGTACCAGACTAGCAAAGAGAGAATTTTCAGTACAAGACCAAAACAGGGAGACTTTTCAGTACTAGACCAACACATAGAGACTTTTCTAGTAGCAGATCAACACAGAGAGAATTTTCCATTACCGGATGAACTCAAAAACTGTTCTTTTAGTACAAAATGAAACTTTGGAAAAGTACCTGGAATATTGTAGGCTTTTTATTCATGTCTAAATGTGTTCCAAGGGTCAATATGAAGTATAGGTTGGCACTCACTAATGTTTATGTGACTTTGTTCCTCTGAATGACCATGTTGAAAATGTTATAAACAACACACTGGTACAAGGGTGTTGAAAATGCAGCAGAAATATCATAAAATGAGATAAAATATCCAATGGTTGGGCTCCAAGATATATAACAAGGAGGTAATTGTAGTTGGACATCCTCCTGTAGAGGTTCATAAACCTCTTCTTTTTTAAACCAGACAAACCACTTCTTATGTTGACACTTCCATTTTATTGGAAACAAAAACCTAACTACCATTGTCCTATGGATTTTTCTCGATCTCGGGCCAATTAATTCTCATCGATGTTTTCAATTTTTAGGAGTCTGAAAAACTTAAATAAGACTCCATATACTGTCCTGTGGATTTTTCGTGAGCCCCTATCAGTTAATTCTCGTCAGCTTTTTCAATTTTTAGGAGTATGAAAAACTTAAAGAAGAATCCATATATTGTCCTATGGATTTTTCTCGATCCCATATCAGTTAATGCTCGCCGGTGTTTTCAATTTTTAGGAGTCTGAAAAACTTAAATAAAAATCCATTAGACTCCTTTCCCATGAGTAATCTACCAAGGTTGGGTAAAGGAATAAACTTACCTCTTGCATATGTCCTTCTTATTACTTATCGACGTGAGAACATAATCATCTTATGCTTTTGTTAGTAACATAAAAAATCACGATCTAAAACATACCTATATACATATATGTACAAAGTTAAATTAAATCGCATAACAAAAATTACAGTGGTGGTTCAGCAAGAGGAGCACTCCTCTTGCTTACCAATTGCATTTCTGAATTTTGAAGAACTTGTTTGATAAAATCCTCTTTAGGCAGAGGCTTATGATAAAATTTCAATCTATTCCCATTTACAACAAATGAGTTATGAACTACATCAATAGTTTTTATCTTCATTGAACCATTTTCATAAACTGTGTCTACTTCATAGGGTCCCAACCATCAAGTGGAAAATTTACCCTCAAAATTCTTGAACCTATTGTCATATAGAAGGGCCCGATCACTTAGTTGAAAATATTTCTTCTTGATGTAATTTTCATTCCATTTAGTCCTTTTTTATTGAATGATTCCTCTGTAGAGAATCTTGTCTGATTTCATCAAGTTCATTCAACTGCAGTATCCTCTGTTTTTCGGCTTCATCCAAATCCATTCCAATTGAATAGAAATCCTAAAAGTTTTTACTTGGAATTCTATGGGAAGCAACACCTGCTTCCCATACACTAATTCATAAGGTTTATGGGATTTTGTGTTTCTCCAAGTTGTTTTGTAGGCCCATAAGGCCTCGAGAAACCAATCCACCCAATCGTTATGGTTGTTATCACTGAAATTTCGTCAGCACATGGTTACAAGAACTCAACATCGTCAAACAGTAACGAAGTCATTCATGGCCAATGAATTAATCTCACAGCATTCAAAAAGAGAAAAAAACTATACAAAGTAGTAAAAATTGAAGGGCGCCTTGCAGACGTTGGGCGTGCGCATGCATGCGCATAACAGGAATGTGAATAACGCGCAGAGGCGCACGATGCGTGGCTGATAGCTCAAAAAGATGCGCACCTACTATACGATGCATTTATTGAATTGGTCGGTTTCCCAACCACTTATGGATCAGTTCCCAAGCTAATTTGACCCCCAAATCTAAGCTAAATCCGCATGGTAGGCTGGTCAAAGACCTAATAAATCCCTAAAGAGCCTCTTTTCACACTACAAAGGAGTTACACAATAACCCAATGCAATGCTATAAAAAGCCATCAAGAAACCTCATTTTCTCAAGGAATTTCATGTAGTGTTATGCTGTCTAAATTGTTTTAAGGACTCACTCCTTGGAAAGAACACATTGGCACCATTTCATTGAGCAATCCACCTCTCCATTGAGTGGATGTGCTAGGAGTTCTTTCATCACTATTTTCATTTTCTTGTTGTAAGGAGAGCAAGCTTTTGAGGGTCAAAGAGCCTTCCTTTGGAGGAAGAAGGGACTCATAGTCCCCTTTCTTTATTGTTATTTGATTTCATTAATAGATCAGCCTAAAAACATTGGTGATATTGGTCTTTTTGTGTTTGTTATTTCTTTATCCATATGCTTATGATTTTAGTTTGTATTAGTTTAATTCTTGCTTATAGTTTTGTTTTTCTTTCTCTAACTCTTTCCTCTATAACTGTCATGCTCAGGAAGACTCAACTGGGCATGTAAGCACCTCTTATTTTCTCACCAAGGTGACGAAAAGGGTGCAAACAGATTGGCGACCATACTGGGGAAAGGTATCAAATTCCTCCCTCATTTGGGTTTATTTTTCTCTTCTTTTAGTTTGCTTAACTTGTAGGTGCACAAACTGGCCTTTGTCGACCTACTAACCAGTCAATTCACAGGAGAATTGAGAGAAATCCATCTGTATTTTCTTTCTCGGTCATTTGTTACAGGTGCATGGGTATTATACCCCACAGATGCGCATCGTGCATGCATGCGCATAATCGACAACCTTTCTCTGGGCGCATGCACTTTCTGATTCATCTATGTTTGTGCGTCAGTGCTCTGTGCACCTCTGTGTACACTAGGGGCCACGCATTTTAACAAAATTTCACTTTGTAAGATCTTTGGATGTGAGGAAGGCCATCTTCCTTCTTAAATATGATGTCAAAAATGTTGTAAATCCACACTACACTTAATCCCCTCATCATATAAAGGGGTTAGTCTAAAACACACATAGGCACTTAGGAGGATAAAAATCAATTTCCCTTCTTTGCTTTTTGCCACATGGATGGCTTGTTTTGACTTACAAACATAAGTGGACAATCATATTTAATCACAT
>ML805680.1:149234-183600 GCA_009831015.1 Picea engelmannii
CGCCTTGCTTTCTGTTGGCCACACGCAACCCATGTCACCCTTGGTTGGAGAATTACGTATCATCTACCCTTTCCAGCATCATCCATATCTTCAGAGTACTCCACCGATCATTTACCTCTACCCTATGAATTTTTTCACCTTGTCCCGCCTCTGGCACAACTTATCACCAGTCTTGTCATCCCCCTGACACTTGACCTTGTTACGCGGTTGCAGCCACTTTTTATCTCATACATCCTCCAACCAAGGGCAGTCTTGAGTCTTCCCACTTCTTGACTTTGTCCATGTACCTCTGCCACTTCCTCACCTCAGTAGATTCCACGAAGCCCTTTGCTTCTGGGAGTCGCGTCCCCCTTTTTGTCGACATCACCACAATTTTTCGGAAGGGCGATAGTATATTGATTCTCATTCTCCATTCAATGAGAGATCTCAGACGACATAGGGTGAAACACCATTTCTCCTTGCTATCATTGGCCCCCATAACATTCGATGCCAACACTTTCTCATGTTATGGTGGGTCTTACTTTGCGACTATTGCAGTTATTTCCATCATTTGTCGAAGACCTCTGAACTTGGTAGGGCCATCAATGCCTGCATCATCGTCGATACTTATTTCCGCAATCATGGCCTATTGTTCAGAGTATGTTCCTTTGTAGAATTTTCTTCTACCTTTATCATTACTGCCCCCGAGGGTGCTGCAGTTGTCTACACCAACACTTCAGTCATCTTTTTTCAGGGTTACATCACACGAGCATGGGGCATGCCCGCCTCGTTTGTACACAGTTGTATATTGTTACGCACCTTATGGAAGGTCAGGTTCTACCCATTCCTTTCTTCTCCAAAGGATTGCTCTACACGATCCCACTCTTGCTCTATCTTACAACAACATTCTCAGTAGAAGAAACATTGATGGATTTCGGCTATACGTATGCTCCTAACCTCATCCATCAGGGGGCATTTGTTATCACTGAAATTTCATCAGCACATGGTTACAAGAACTCAGCATCGTCAAATAGTAATGAAGTCATTCATGGCCAATGAATTAATCTCACAACATTCAAAAAGGGAAAAAAACTGTACAAAGTAGTAAAAATTGAAGGGCACCTTGTAGACGTTGGGCACGCGCGTGCATGCGCGTAACAGGAACGTGAATAGCGTGCACAGGCGCACGATGCGTGACTGATAGCTCAAAAATTCGTGCACCTACTAAACGACACATTTATTGAATTGGTCAGCCTCCCAACCACTTATGGATCAGCTCCCAAGCCGATTTGACCCCCAAATCTGAGTTGAATCCGCATGGTAGGCTGGTCAAAGACCTACTAAATCCCTAAAGAGCCTCTTTTCACACTACAAAGGAGTTACACAATATCCCAATGCAATGATATAAAAAGCCATGAAGAAACCTCATTTTCTCAAGGAATTTCATGTAATGTTATGCTGCCTAGATTGTTTTAAGGACTCACTCCTTCGCAAGAACACATTGACACCATTTCATTGAGCAATCCACCTCTCCATTGAGTGGATGTGCTAGGAGTTCTTTCATCACTATTTTCATTGTCTTGTTGTAAGGAGAGCAAGCTTGTGAGGGTCAAATAGCCTTCCTTTGGAGGAAGAAGGGACTCATAGTCCCCTTTCTTCATTGTGCTTTGATTTCATCAATAGATCAGCCTAAAAACATTGGTGATATTGGTCTTTTTGTGTTTGTTATTTCTTTATCCACATGCTTATGATTTTAGTTTGTATTAGTTTAATTCTTGCTTATAGTTTTGTTTTTCTTTCTCTAACTCTTTCCTCTAGAGTTGTCATGCTTAGCAAGACCCAACTGGGCATGTCAACACCTCTTATTTGCTCACCAAGGTGACGAAAAGGGTGCAAACAATGGTGTAACTCAACTATCTTGGTAAGTATAGATTATATCACCTTGTTAGTTGATTCCACTTGTTTATTTTTTGGGGGGTGATAAGGTGAGGATTTTGTATGTTTAATATGATATTGTTCAATAATGGATTTGACCAAATTGGAGGAAAATTGGGTTCCTTGGTATGTCACTAT
This sequence comes from Picea engelmannii, assembly GCA_009831015.1. Lineage (NCBI taxonomy): Eukaryota > Viridiplantae > Streptophyta > Pinopsida > Pinales > Pinaceae > Picea > Picea engelmannii. The sequence goes on from ML805680.1 coordinate 151,287, forward strand.
TTATCGAAGCACACCAAAATGAGTAAAGATTCTTTCAAATAGAAAATCAACAACAAATTGTTCATTTGCAAAGTACAAAGATTTAGCCTCTGCCCATTTAGTCACATAATCTATACAAACCAATATATACCTTATTCTTCAAGACATGGGGTTGATAGGTCCTACAAAGTGCAAATCCCATTTCTCAAAAGGTTCAATTACTACTTGAGCTTGGATAGGTATCTCATAACTTGCATTTGGTTTCCCCATCCTATGAAAATCATCATAACTAGCCACATACTTCTTTGCATCCCTAAAAATAGTTGGCCATTAGTATCATGACTGTAGTATTTTGTATGTTTCCCTCTTATCAACAAAATGGCCTCCACATGGGCCATCATGGTAGGATTTGAAGATAGCATACATCTCATCCTCTCGTACACATCTTCTAATCACCAAACCAGGTCTTGTATGGTATAGATAGTTATCATGCCACATATAATTCATACTCATCTGAATAATCCTTTGTTTTTCTCAAAGGGACAGATTCTAATGTAATTTTCCTGTTACAAGATAGTTAGCCACATTTGCATACCAAAGAATGTAAGTAGAAATAGAAAATAGACTTTCATCTAGAAAATTGTCATCCATCGGTGCATTATCACCTGTATGAATAAGTCTAGATAGGAAATCAACAACAAGGTTATCTTTGCTAGGTCTTTCAATGATAGTAATATTGAATTCTTGCAATAGTAGAGTACATGTAGTAACTCTAGAATTTGTCATAGAATTATTAATTAAAAATATAATGTATGAGTGGTGTGTGTGTACAAAAACATCATACCCTATTATGTAGTGCCTGAATTTATTAATGGCATGAACTACTGATAAGAATTCCTTTTCAATGAAAATATAATTTACTTCGATAGGGGAGATATTTTTTATGACAAAGTAGATAGCATAGGGAAGTTGGTTCTCTTTTTCCTAGAAAATCCCCCAAAGTGGTATATGACGCATTAATGCAGATACAAAAGGGAAGAGACAAATTTGGTACTCTTAACATATGGGCACTGGAAATATTTTTCCTTAAAATTTCAAAAGAAATATGACATTTCTCATCCCGATGGAATTCATCCTCTTTTGCTAACAATTTGAACAATGGGGCATCCAAGTTTGTGAAATTTTGAATGAAACTTCTATAATATCCAACATGCCTTAAGAAGCTTCTAACTTATTTTTGTGAGCTAGGGATCCTGATTTGAGAAATAATGTCGATTTTAGCAAGATCTACCGTTATTCTAGTACTGAAAATATGATGATCCAAGAAAATCCCTTTAGTGAGCATCATTATAGATTTTTCATGGATGAGGAAAAGATTAGTCTCTCTACATATGATCAATACTTTCTCCAAATTGAACATAGTTACCAACTTAATGAGAAACGTGACCTCAAAATGAGAACTCTGGCCCAAAAAACCCATATTTTTCCAAAAAACACATGAAAATCAACCCCAAATCAAAAAATGGTGCTACCAGTAGCACCATTTTTTCAAACGGGTCAAATTTACAACATTTTTCAAACATGGCCTTCAAAACTCATACAGTAGCACAGAAAAACCTTCAAATCGACACTTAAATAAAAAAATGATGTTATAGAATTTTTTTTTTTTCAAAACATTAAATTTATAGATATTTTGAAATCGTATTTTTAGCAATCAGTACCATTAAAACCAAAATCACAAAATCAACCATCAAATTGAARTGAATTGCTACTGGTAGCACCCATTTTAAATTTGGGGTATTAAAGTGAGATTTTTTTAAAAGTGATAATCGAAATCATCGTTACTACAAAGAAAACCATCAAATCAACCCTTAAATGCTTACTTTTTAAATCTTATTTTATCACTCCAAACACAACATAATATATAATGCCATGAAAACAATACATTTAAAAATATATATTCAAAACCTAAATTTGGAAGAAAAAAAACATTAAAAAATGGTGAATAAAAACAAAAACTAAAAAAGAAAGAAAAAAATTTAAAAATTTCCCAAAAACAATAATTTATAAAAATATATATATTTATTTTTGAAAAACAAAATAGTAAAAAATCCATTAAAACTTAATTTATATATATATGAAAAAAAAATCAAAAATCATGTCAAAATTCAAAAAAATCTTAAAAAAAAAAAAACCTAAAATAAAAAATATTAACAAAACATTAAAATCAAGAAAAATTCATTGTAAATTTAAAAAAAATAAAAATCTATATAACTGTATTATATAATAATAATTATTATTATTATTATTGAATAAACACTTATGAACGACTATGTGGAATAGACAGTGCCAAGTTGTGTAGAGTACTTTGTTTAATTTTATATTCTCTTTTATATTAAATGTTTTATGAAAACATAATCTTATAAGTAAAAAGTATGCCAATTATATCATGTAGGTTAAAAGTATCATAATTATATCGTGTATTTAAACATTAAAAGTAAAAAAAAAAAATTAAAATATTTTTTGATTATATTATAGAATTTTTAAACCATATCATATGTCATATAATCATGCGCCAAACAAAATTAATTTTGATTTTAAACTATTTTCCAAAAAGTATTTGATAATATTAATCAAAAAATTATTAAATTGAAATTACTAAAAAATTTGTTAAATTTAAAAAAAATTGTTAGTTATTTTTTTATTTTAAAAATTTTAAATATGTAATGTAATATGTGTTGGCATGCACAACCAATCATGTTGTAGATTTGTGTATTGTTGTAATTCTAAGTGAAATTTAATGTATTCATAACATTACTTTAAATAAAATTTACATAATATTAAAAAAAAATTCAAAATTTCATAAAGTGAAAACCAAAATAATTAAAAAGAGAAATAATTATTCAAAAAATTGGTTTTAAAAATGATTACTCTTTACCAAATATAAATAGTTTTCTAAATTTTAAAAATGACCTGGGTGGAAATAGGGCATTAATTAACAAATAATAATACAGATCAATGAAGACATATCAATTATCATTATATAATAATTGAATAGTTATATTCATGGATTTTGTTGAGTTCCCCACATGGGCAAAGGCTAAGTTCCATGGCTCCGATCGAGGGCGATGCCGATTATCGCCCCAGCCCCCCAAGTCCCATGGCTCCCATGGGACCTAGCCCTTGCCCACGGGAGTGGGGCGATACCCGGCATGGCCCCCAGTCCTCCAACCAACAAAACCCATATTATATATATATATATATATATATATATATAATATAATATAATATAACTATATATAATATATAATATAACTATATATTATATATAGTTATATTATATATAATTATATATTATGTTTTTTTTTTTAATTTTAATTATTTTTAATTTTTTTAATTTTATGTTGTTTTAAGGTTTCTCAATTCATCGTTAGGTGGTATGTAAATCCTTCCATCAAATATTAACAATCATCGTTTTCTAAAGAATAACTTTTAAATTTCAATACCATCATGGTGTCTTCCCCAATATTTTCCTGAAACTCAATATACCAATCATCTTTGATATTTATAGTTAGAATATTTTCTCGAAGATTCATTTGAAGAGGTATTACTGATAATATGCATGGCCTCCGACTCAACGCATCTACCACTTTGTTCATTGTACCTTTTATGTAAGTAATTTCGAAGTCTTATTCGCTAAGCAATTATGACCAATGCCTCTATCATGCGTTCAAGTCACTTTGTGTAAATATGTGATGAAACCTATAATTATTTGTTTTTAATTAAAATTTTCATCCAATTAGATAGTGCCTCCAAACTCTCAAGGCATATATAATTTCCAATAACTCCAAGTCACGTGTTGCATAGTTCTCCTCCTGATTTCTCAATTTCCTTAAAATGTAAATGATCACTCGACCATATTTAATAAAAACTCCACCTAATCCTTCCTTGGACGCATCCCTGCATACTAAGAATTTCTTGTCCATGTCTGGGACCTTCAGTATCAGTGTTGTCATCAACAACTCCTTGATCCTTTCAAATGCTTTCACACATTTCTCAGTCCATACGAACTTATTATTTTTCTTTTGCAATTATGTGATCAGGTTTGCTATCTTCAAAAAACCTTCGACGAATCGTCAGTAATATCCCGCTAAACCCATAAATATACATACTTCTTGTAAGTTTTTTGGCACAGGCCATTCCATAATAGCCTCTACTTTCACTAGATGCACAACAATTCCTTCACTAGATATAACATGCCCTAAGTAATGAATTTTCTATTGGTAAAAAGAACATTTCGACAATTTCTCATATAATTTGTTTTATCGTAAACACTATAGTACCAAGCTTAAATATTCTTCATGTTCTTCTGTCATCTGAGAATATATCATTATGTCATCAATAAATACTTGAACAAACTTGTGAAAGTATTCATAGAACACCCCATTCATTAAACTCATGAACACCCCTGGGGTGTTTGTTAGTCTGAACAGTAGAGTTGTAAAATCATAGTGTTTGAACCTCATCTTAAATAAGATTTTAGGAATATATTCCTCTTTAATTTGTAACTAGTGATATCCTGATCTCAAGTAAATCTTCAAAAACATCGTCACTCCCTTCATTTGATCAAACAAATCGTTTCTTCTTGGCAATGGATAATGGTTCTTGATCATCTCTTTGTTGAGTTGACGGTAGTCAATACAAAGTCTCCACAATCCATCCTTCTTCCTTATGAAAATAACAGGCACACCAGAAGGTGACACACTTGGACGTATTAGTCCTAAGTCCAATAATTCCTTCAATTGGCTTTTCAAATCCTATAACTCAAGCATTCACATTCGATATGGCATTCTTTCTATCGGTTCAGTTTCAGGTTTCAATTCGATTGTAAAATCGGAGTCTCTATCAACTGGTGAAACTGGTAACTCTTCTGGAGACACGTCTACAAACTGTTGTACTACACGAAAGTTTTCTAATCCTTCTTCCTCTCCCTTCTCATTTATATCTAAGATTGCATAAATCTTCCATCCCTTGTGCATGTTCTTTTGTACCTATAGGGAAGATATTAACCTCAAGGAAACTCCCTGGTTTCTTCCTATAATCACTCTTCTCTGTCCCAGATGATCTGTTAATCTTAACCATTGCATCTTATAGTTGAGTATCACATCATGCGATTCCATCCAGTCCATACCAATCACTATGTCATACGATCCTAAGACCATGACATATAGGTTGGACTTCACTTCAAAATAGTATGTAACCCTTCCTCCAACCTTCTGTTTGGCACTCGAAGCCATTTCTATGAAAATAAACTCGTCCTTCTTGACTGCCTTTACCTTAATTCTCTTTAGCACTGCACTAGAAATAAAGACCTTTGTAGAACCTGGATCTATAAAAATACTAAAGGTTTGGTCAGAGATTGCACCTGATGTCTCGAGCACAATGAACTGGTGCTCGACCTAGCGATTATTCACCACTGCATGAATCTTGTGGCCCTTTCCCAAACCTCCCATTGTGATGGGTTGTTGGCATAGGGGTAGACCCAAGGTTCAATGCTACAACACTGCACCAACAAAACCCTAACTACCAACCCTTTTGGCAACACCTATGAAGAATATGAAGTCTCACCCGAGGTAGAGGAAAGGGTGGTTACAGGACTCCAATGTCTCCAACCTTAGCTGGGGCACAGATCTGTGATTGTAACACCTTGACAAAGAACTTAGCAATACATTTCATCAATGTTTAACCAGTATCTACTTCACAGGTAAAACCCTAATTACAGAGCATCACAATATTCAACCAGATCTAGCATCTAGCAACACTTAGCATGACGAAACATATCAGATATAGAAGATTCAAACACTAAGCACATTCACACAGGTCGGATCCATCATTTAATCTCATCATTAAGCACAAAGCAACAACAAATCTACCTATCATTCATCTATATCAAATCACTAAGCAAGTAAATACATAAACACATCAACACATCACACAAAGCATTCACAACATAGGATGTATGTGGTTTACCCCCAACCTAGGTCTACTTCCACCAACTCTTCATATTATTTATTAAATTTCTTCAATCTTCTTACATGTACAGAGACTTCAGATCAACTTCGTAGAGGATGAGAGATCTGTGCACTCTTCACGAGATCCTCCTTCCCCAAGCTAGGTGACAGCACAAAATCTACATATAGTCCCTTACAGCCACTTGCACTTAGCCTTGAAAACATACATAAAACACTTACAATTGTTACTTTCACTCAACACCACTTACAACTGACTTTTCATTTGCACTTAGCCATTCATACTCACTACATCACCTAGCATATATTTATATGTTACAAAATCGGGTCTAAACATGGGTAAACCCATGGGCCGACATCCCCATACCCATTAAATAATCCCAAATCCCAAAAATCCATAAAAGGGGGCCGAGATACCATGATCTTTTCTTCATCTTGCACTTCACCTTTGACATCCCATCAATGTCCCAAAAATAGGTCTAACATGACCAAGGATCCTCAAAACTTGGTCAAGGGCCAACATGCCCCCAACACTCACCTGTGACTCATCCTATGTCACTCTAATATAGATAATACTGCCTCAAAATCCTTGATCTTGGCTTGAGATGCTTCAACTTGTTGTTTTTCCATGGCTCCCTCTTCAATGAACTCTTAGATAACATCTTCGTTGATAGGTCCCTTTAGGTGTTGTTATACTGCAGTGACAACTTGCTCTAGTTCCTCTCCTCAACCTTCGATCTATATGAACAATTGGAAAGCCTCATTCTGTATAGGTTGGAGCCTCTGAGTCACTTTCATGAATTTTCTTTGAATGGTGTGGACCTGTTGTTGGGTAGTGCAATGTTATTTGGATAACTTCATTATTTCAATAGCTGACAGGGACTTCAACTGCACCTATATTGTTTCTTCTTGATACTTCGCCTATTGGAGTTGTGACTCCAGTGTCTTCAGTTCTATATTTGCAGTGAGTCACTCATACATCTGGTCACTGCTATCACTCAGTTTTTTACATTCCAAGGTGAGGCCCTTAATTCTTTCAACCATGCCTCGAGAAGTTGCTTCTCTTTGATCCCTCACATCCTGTGGAGTGTCGGGCACTGTGCAGAGATCTAAGTATGCTATTATTTGTTGTAGCTAATTGATAGCTTTTGAGAGCTAGTATACTTGATGCAAGACTCGATCTTCTACCTTTGGATATAAGCCTATCATAGTGAAAAGTGCTTTGTTAACTGCTTCTTGCACTTCGAGTTTCTCTACAAGCAACTATTTTTTTTCCTGCTGAATTTGTTATTTCTCCTCTTCAAACTTTGTCTGGAGTGAAACCTTCTCCTTCTCTACAAATCGAAATTGTTCTAAAATTACTTCTTTCACTTGCTTCAAGGCTTGGTTGGCTTGTTCTATTTCTTCTTGTGTAGGATGAAGGCAAGCTTTTGTCGCATCAGCTAGTCATCGGAATTGGGCTAGCTCATATCCAAACTCTAGTTCTCTTGATGGGAGGGGCACAATGGACACTGTGCGACAGGACTGAAGGGCCTGTTGTACCCCTCGAATTTTGACCTCAATTCCATCGTACATCGCCTCCTACTTGGCTTCTTGTTTCTACAATATTTCCTCTAAGGCATCATTTATAGTTGTGATGATGAAGTAAAAATCATCAACAGTGAGAATAGTCTGCATCTTTGTCAAAGTGGCTCTTGATTTGTTTTGGGAAGATGGTTTATTGGGAGAAAACTTCCTCTTCTTTAGGTGATCAACCTCATCTCTAGGCAGTGTTAATTTTCCTTGCTTCTGCTCATCTTCTTTGCCATTTATTTATTCTACTTCATCATCACCCCCTCATTCAGGTGATATTGAAGCAGTCTTCTTTGATGCACTGCTTAAGTCTTGGACTTCTTTGTTCTTCTTCCTTTTGCTAGGTCTGAGTGTTTCATGTTCCTTGTGAGTGGCCTTTGAGCTTTCGAGTTTAAGGTCAGACATCTCTGTAGGGTCAGCGGGGATAAGGAAGTATGTTGACCAGTCCTTCGTGATCTCCTCGAGGTCCTCTTCTGTGGGCTTGTAGTATGATTGAATCTCTTCCTTATGTTCATCCTTGTGTTGATCTGCACAAAAATTTATGAGGGTTGTGAATCGTTGTAGGGTGTTTGGCGTCATGGAAGGTTCAACTTCGATGGATCTCTTCAGCTAGAGATAATATGTGTGAAAAACTACATTCGACTACCACTATTTTCCCATGTCGCTCAAGTACCAAAGCATGGTGAACTTCGCAGCGAGAAACTCAAATGGTTCAATGTCCAGGAAGGTCACCTTCCAGCATCTCCCAATCAAAAAACATGATGAGGATTAGGAGCCAGCTAAAGTGGAAATTGTAGCCCTGATCCTCTACTTCGCGATAGTCTAATTCTAGCTGATTAACTAGGTACTTCACCCAGTTCATCTGTAGGCCTTCTACACATTTCCTCCCGAGGTCAACAACAAAGCATGTGACTTACATGGGTCTATTCTTCCTTACGATATTTCCTGCAATTAATTGGAATGTCAGGTGCATTACCTCATTATGGATGGAAGCTACCTTGTAGCTTTGCGTCCCCTTATGAACATCGCCATAAGTATCCTTGATCTTTTGTGCTCACATGTGATCTATGAATTTTCTAGGATAGAAGTCCTATGGGTTGGATCCTTGTATACTCATTCTGAGGATCCTATGGATCAGTGTCGGATTGACTGTGATACAACGGTCTATCCATAAGTAGTATCCATTGTAACATGAAAGTAGGAGCTTGAAACGGGCGTTAAATTCTTTGTGCCTTCCAAAGTGTTGGATTTTCATTACATTCAATAGGGTGGATAGGTTCATCGTCCATGGCTGGGGGATTATTTTTGAGTTCTTCCCCTTCGTCCTGGTCAAGTAATTATACAGGGCAAGCATACTATGTTTCTTATGGTCTCCTAGATTGAATTCGTTGAACTTCAACATTGCGATCTTGTCTTTTTGTTCTAGAATTGTGTGTATCCCCTTCGGGAGGTATGCAGTAACCATTGTGTACTCAAAACATCTCGGCACACTATCATGACTCACCGCACCGGACAGAGGTAGGATGTAGTAAGGCAATATGGTCAGGATCATCTTCGCATTTGCTAGGTCATCTCTGTACCTAGTTCTCTTTTTTGTGATGACTCAAGATGGCCCAGATATGAAAGTGGTCAACAGAGAGGCTTGCACTCCTCTCGTTGACGATGCTTGAATACTTGCAGAGATTACTTTCTCGACCATGAGATCGATAAGAACTTCTTCAACGATCTTCTCCATGATGCTAAGCTCATCTGAATTACACACTTGGATCGGATGGATGAATGAATGCACAAAACAATAGAACGGATGTCGATCTTACTAATCATAGTGCAGTAGCAATGTTTTATCTCTGATACAATTCGCAAAAATTTTCTTGGTGAAATAGTTGATGGAATAAGTAGGCAGCAATGTAATGGATCTCTCCAATGGGCATGAAGCCTTCATAATTCAGTTATGCCCATTTTGGCACAGTCCCAACAGTCTAATGGTGGGATTTATGACCATAAATTTCATTCTAACCATCCGGGGCATCGGTCTAACAATTATACTATTCCCAATGGCTATATTTATTCTCCATGGCGATGTGCCATGTGAGGTTGTTTTGATATCCCAGCGAAGTTCTTGTTTTGCAAATTTTTCTTCTGCGAAGTTCCCTCTATAACCTTTTGTAACTTTTTCATATTTTCTCTCTTCTTGTTGAGATTTCAAGCCTTCTTTCCAGTGATATTCTTCTCATTATTTCTCTTTCCATTCTGATTCTTGTCTTATTTTGGCATAGTAACACTGCACTGCTGAGATTCCTTCGTAGGGTGCATGGGTAATAGTTCTTCTCTAGCTAGGATAGATTCTCTACTCTCCTTTATAGATAGGTGTCCCAAGTCCTCATGTGTCCTTTCAACTTCGACATCCATGTCTCTGGTCCTAAATAACTTCGATCTATTCTCTTGTTTTTCAATCAACTATTCGATCCTCCTAGTCATGAAATCTTTTAATTCTTTCTTTTTCTTCTCTAAGACTTCTTCTTCTTTCCTTCTAGCCTGATCCTTTTCAATCCAAGGTTTTCCTAGTAACATATCAAATGGGTTGTTGTTCTCAATAAATTTTAAAACATCAAAATCTTCTTTTGTCAAAGTTCCATGAGAACTCATAGATGTCTGGGTAAGTCTTCCACATAGGGTTATCAACTTTCCTCTAAATAATCCTATTCCTCCTAATGAAGGAATCATAGCAGGCTTTCCTAAGATTTCTCAAGTTCTTTTTGTCATTCTATTCACCTGTGTTTTCTCATCTAGAACACGGTCAATGTAGAAGTCTCATTTTCTTACTTCTATTTGTTCTTTCTCTTTTAAGATCTCTGATAGATTAGTATCTTGGTGGTCATTCAGGGTTTCTTTCATCTGTAATAGTACAATATTTGATTCCTTTTGGGGTTCTTCCAAGGTCTCAGTTTCTTAACCTTTCTCAGGGGCTACCTGTTCCATATTCATTTTTTCAAGATTAGCAATCATTCTAGGGCAATCCAAAACTTCATGGTCTATGGCTTTACAACAAAGAAAACTATATCTTCTACCAGGGAAATCCTTAGCAAGATGTCTTGATCTTATGCAATTGTAACAAAGGGTTAATCCTCTGTTTCTCTTAAATGATGCCCAGCCTTTCCTATACTGTGCAATAGGATCATAGTAGTTAACCTGCAAAAAAAAAATTCTAGGATCCTACATCCATTTGTTAGTCCAAACATTCTTTCTATGCATAGGTATAACATATATTTCACTATTCTTATTAGATCTATTCATATCAAATATTCTTTCATCTAGTTGTGCCCTACTTTTCAAGCTGGGACAAAATTTATCAAACATACCCAGATCCATACTTTTGAAACAAAAATTTCCACTATTGTTACCTTTAACAAAGCACAAAGCTTACAGATCTTACATCTTTTCTTCATATTAGACTTCATTTCTTAGCAAGGAGCTTTCACAGATTAAGTAGGATGTTGTGTAGTAGGGAAAAAGATCTATGCAAAGAGATTTCATAGTTTCATGTCATATATTCACACAAATCTCCTTTTTCCACAGTTCCCAACAATCACAGTTTCAAGTCCCGGCAACAAAACCATTTTTTGGCACAGGGGTAGACCCAGGGTTCAATGCTACAACAACGCACCGACAAAACCCTAACTACAAACCCTTTCGAAAACACCTGTGAAGTAGATGAAGTCTCACCCAAGGTAGAGGTAGGGCTGGTTGCAGGACTCCAGTGTATGCAGCCTTAGCTGGGACACAGATATGTGATTGTAACACATTGACAAAGCACTTAGCAATATAGTTCATCAATGTTTAACCAATATCTACTTCGCAGGTAAAACCCTAATTACAAAGCATCACAATATTCAACCATATCTAGCATCTAGCAACACTTAGCATGATGAAAAAGATCAGATCTAGCATATTCAAGCACTAATCACATTCACACAGGTCATATCTAGCATTTACTCTCATTATTAAGCACATAGCAACAACAGGTCTACCTATCATTCATCTATATCAAAGGACTAAGCAAGTAAATACATAAGCACATCAACACATTGTACCAAGCATTCACAGCACAGGATGTACGTGGTTCACCCCCACCCTGGGGCTATGTCCACCAACTCTTCAGCTTCTTTATTATCTTTCTTGAATCTTCTTACATGCACAGAGCCTTCAAATCAACTTCTCAGAGGACAGGATATCTGTACACTCTTCGCTAGATCCTCCTTCCCCAAGCTAGGTGACATCACAAAACCTACATATAGTCCCTTACAACCACTTGCACTCAGCCTTGCAAACATACACAAAGCACTTACAGTTGTTACTTGTAGTCAACACCACTTACAACTGACTCGTCATTCACACTTAGCCATTCATACCCACTACATTGCCTAGTATCAATTTATACATTACAAAATTTGGCATAAACATGGGTAAATTCATGGGTCGACATCTCCATACCTGTTACATAATCCCAAATCCCAAGAATCCATAAAAGGGGGTCGAGATCCCGTGATCTCCACTTCGTATTGCGCTCTTCCTTCTACAGCCTATCAAAGTCCCAAAAATAGGTCTAACATGACCAAGGATCCTCAAAACTTGGTCAAGGGCCAACATGGGTCCTGCCAATCTAACCGCCCTAGCCTTCTCAATAGGACACACTCGCTAGTAATGTGGATCTCCACATTTCCAACATATAGTCTTCGGTCAAGTATGTCTGGTCCCCAAAGTAGAAGTTGTTGTCCTACCATCTTGAGATCCTGGTCTATTCTATTGAACAAGCCTACATTATTGTTGCTAAATCGATGATCTTCTGTATGGAGTCCTCTGTTGAGGAGTCAGTGGTCATGGTCTCATGAACATGGGTCCTCTAGACGTATCTCAATACCTTGATGTCTATATGGCTAGTGTTTGATGTTGTTGCACTCTTGATGTCATCTATCCAGTTGATCTTCCAGGAAGACTTCCCTAAGCCCCACTGGTCAGTTCTTCCTCCACTATGATAGTTTTTTGGACTACATCATGCAACGTCTGAGGCATTAGGATCTTCACCTTCACATGAATGTTTAAGTTAAGGATGAACACAAACTTGTTGACCTTAATCTTCTTTGTGTTCATATGTGGAGCATACCTAAGAAACTCCATGAATCAGGCCTCATACTCTGGCACTATACAACCACCCTAGTGTAAGCCATTGAACTCATTGAGTTGTCACTCAATGAATTACTTTGACAAATACCTCTTCTAGAACTGTTCCTCAAACAATTCCCATGACACGTCTTCGACGACCATGTTTATTTGAGGTAGGAGCATCTTCCACCATAGAAGAGAACTCCCCTTTAGTTGAAAGACTACCATGTAGAATTTCATGTTGGAGGTGTAGTCACTAAGTGAAAATCACATCACCATGTTATCCAACCATGCCTCGTAAGCTGAGTCAGTTGTGGTACCCATGAACTCAGGAAACTTCAACTTCTCAAGTTCTCTGTGAATGCTACCACTTCCACCTGGAGTGCATTGTGAACCCTCATTGGGTAAAGGTGCCCTGGCCTCATCTCTATCTATTTCCTTAATCAAGGCCTCTGGCATCCTCTGAAAGGACCTCCCTCTGGCATGGATGCCACTGGGGGTTTCACACCTTTTTACACATGGTTTTGTTCACTTTGGTGATGTTTCTAGAAGTGATGTATTTAGGCTCCCACAAGGACTTTTTGCCTGAGAAAAGTGACTGCTATATTCTTCCAAAAACACATTTTTAAGATGAGTTTGCAAGGTGCCTATATTACAGGGTGCGAAAATCCTCCATTCTCGCAGGCAACCTACACTTGGGGTGAAAACTATTCGCAGTCTTCTCCATAGATAGGGTGAGAACCTGTTTTCAAGCTTGAAAAGGAGAAGAGGTCATGAAGGTTCTAGAAGGGGATCTTCTAGAAAATGATTTGGCATTCACATGGTTGGCATCCTACTGACTTCTTAGATTTGATAGAATCATCCTCATCCATGTAACCATCTCTCTTTCTCCTATATATTGAAATCTTTCTCATGGAAAAGGTTAAGAAATATTGAATGGAGAATTGGTGAAAGGATTGTGTGAAGAACCCTTCTTGGACAAAATCTTGGAGACTTTTTTTGGTCTATCAAGTTGCATCAAACCTTCTTCATGCTAAGATAGAGCAAGTGTGTGTGTTGGAACCAAGGATCACTGAAAGGAAGCTTACGACATCAAGGAAATCCAATTGTATCTTCTACTTTCAATTAATATAATATAGTGGCATGTCCCTTTCCCATAAAATCTCTCTTATTTTATTGCATAACTCCTTTATCATATACATAGGTTGGCATTGAATATACTTTGTTATCTTCACTTTGGTTGGTTTGTGTTGTCTTGAACTTGACTTCACAAGAGCACCAGAGCAAAGAGGGAACAACAGGGAACTAAGGAAGCGATATTAAGGTATGTCACTCATTCCTTCTTATTAGTAGATTCAATGACTACAATTTAGGGAAAGAGTCGTGTCCTATCCTATTTTGTTCTAGACCTAGGTGGATCTAGGGAGATATGTCAGTGTCCGCACCTACCAATTTATCCGATAACAAAATTGGTGACTCCACTAGGGATACAACCCATTTTAGTGTTTTTTTCTTGGCCATTTTCTCTTAACCTATAATTTTTCATTCCCAATCAATCTTTGAGTATTAAGGAAACCCTTACAGACTCCCTAAATCCAGAAGTTCCCTCAAAAGTTTTGTATTTTTTCCAAAATTTGCTCGATTACAGACCTTCTCGCACTGCACCCTTTTGTAGCCTGCGAGAATCACTAAAGTTTTCACCTTGGTTTTCAATTCAATGCGAACTTCTCACAGTCTGCCTATGTCTATCCTGCGAGAATCCTTGATTCGCATACTGTGCCCCACTCTTAGCCTGCGAACTCACTTATGAAAATTTTGGAATAAGTATTTTGTGTCCTCAGATTCCCAGATTTGTTTTTATGTCTAGGAATAAATTCTCTAGCCAGTGATTGAATGATTCTTGACTTCAAATCTCATGAATGATTATTTTTCGGAAATTGAAAGCTCTTCTTGATCATTTTTCTCAATTTTTACCTCTTGGCCATTTCTTAACAAGGGTATAATCTCTGGTTTTGAAATCCGAGTGCTTTTTTGGTTAGGAGCCTTTCATTTATTTAAACGTTGAGATCAATTGTCCTTTTCAACTGCTTATTACTTGGAAAAGTGTTACCCATGTGCATTTGAAGAGACTAGTCTTGTCAGTTTGTTATTTTATCTTCATTGAAAGATTGGTTTGGGTGTTTGTTGTGTATTTCTTTTTCATTGGTTGCTTGTTTTTTCTTAGTTCCATCCCTGTTGTTTGGTTTCTAATGAAAAATTAAAGACATTTTCTTTTTAAAATCACCCTTGTATTCAAAAAATATTTGCATTCAAGTATTGAAATACAATGAATAGAGAATTTTCATTGTTCACGATTGTTTGATATTGAATTTCAGAGAAGATCATACATCGTAGTTCGCATTGTTCCAGAAAACTCCTCTTTCCCTCTTGTAAATAGGATTCATCGAACAAAGAATTTGTATCATTCATCCTTATTTATGCATTGTTGGGTCAGAGTATCACACAACATCGGTTTCATTTCTATCTACTTTTGAGTAAAAACAACCTTTAATAATATTGCGCAATTTTAAAATTCAACTAGTAACTTTTTCTAGGGCTCTTTTACATCAACACTAGCTAGGCTAGAGATGGAATAGGAAGTGAGAAACACTCTCCAAAACAAAAAACACACAATATAATCTTGTGATAAGGAGTGTCAAATTCCATTTGCAACATTTTTTCCTAGGAAGCCCTTCTCACACAAGAGTTAAACTTGAGGTCGCATCGCGATTGATAGAGTTACTCACCCTGCTTTATTGATATCGGTGTAGACATTGCATGTATTATGGGGGTCACTTGAAGGTATATCCAAAATGATGAGTGGAAGCCCTTTCATGTAGATCGAACTATCGACTATTCCCCCAGGCATCATTATTGTTGGTGGTAACCTTAGTATCCTATCTTCTTAGGGTCTTACACAAGGTGACTGTGAAGGGGTAAGTCTCCATAGTACCTAGAATCAAAGTTGGCTAGACTCACTCTGGATCCTTGGAGGGTTTACCAATGATTATGTGTGGGAGCTTGCGCTAGGGTGTAAGTCCGTTAAGCAGGTCATCAACGTAAMCTTTCCACCCTAGCCCATCCCCTTCTTGTCTCGTCATCGCAATGTTGGATTTTATCACCAACTAGTGACTTCGGAATTGGAAGGTCTTGTTTGCTTGGTTTTTCTTCCTAGATTTTACTAGCGCATGCCATTTTTTTACCCAAGTTGGCCTTAGAATTTCTTTTGTAAGATTCTAACTCAATCGCAATTGACCCTCCACGTCATTCACGTAGAATGCAAGGCTTACCCCGAGAAGATTTGGAAGCTTCTCAACCCTTGCCTACCAACTCACCAGAGGGATCTCCTTAATAGAGTGAAGTCCAAGACATTGCCACTCCACAAGTGGAAAGAACTAACTCTCTAGAATGGTTCTGAATTACCATTTCTCGAGAGGAATTTTGACTTCCTCCCGACTCTAGGAGACATATTGTGTGAGTGAAATTTTTCTAGAGATTTAGTTGTTCAGTCTTCTGGATCACCAACCAGACCTTTCATAGAACCTAAACGTCAAGATCCTTTTTGGAATACTGGCATTTTTAGATGGGATCTCTTTGGCTTAGAAGCAGGTGTTGATATCACTATCGCACCTAAGCTACTTGAAACATCTGATCCAAACGCAGTACCTTTTACTACTACATATTATTTTCCTGGTACAAACGCTTCGCCAACCAACCACATCTTGACTATCCCCCTACAAATGGCCCATCACACAATGGTCCTAGATACTACGAGTCCTCACACAAGGACTACAATGGCCAACCAATACCCCATTGGCACATCGCTTTCGCCCAAATTCACCCCAACACGTCCACCCAGATAACATGCATTGAATGCTTCTATTCCCACTCCTACACAAATATCATCTGGGACTCCTGGAAGTTCTACTCCTTCTGGGCACCATCTTCCCGGTTTAATTCTAACACTTCCTCCACCCCCTTTTAGGGGACCTCTTCCATCCTCTATCGGAGGAAATGATCATAGTGGAACCATCCCGTCTTTCACACCTAATTACCAGATTTCTGTTGGTGGAAAATTTCACCAAGGAGGCCAAAATCAACCCCCTTTTGTAGGACAAATCCCAATTGGGACGCAACCCCCGATTAGAGGGAAACCCCCACCTACCCCACCCTATGGAAAAAACATACCTCCATCCTTGGCCTGGTATTGGAATTATCTTATTCAACATAATCCTCACTCGACTGGGGGGAAACAACCTCAAGTTAGCTCCAACATACCCCCCAGTATAGACCAAAATTATCCAGGTACGTCTAATCCTATTTGGGGCTCGAATGCTCAACCCCATGCCCTTGTTCAAGCGTACAACCCTATGAATTACTTGCCTCCACACCAACAACCGAACCTAGCTGGATCTTCGCATTATATGCAAACTGCTTATGGTCCTATTGGTCTACCAATGGGACTCCCTCCCCAAAGTCACCAGTACCCACATGTGAATAGACAGTTACCCTCCTTAGCCACACTGAACCTCCTAGATCTATCGAGAATTTTAAATGACTCAATCTGTCACTCTCCTCAATGGACCACCATACCGGCCAAACTACCATCCGACATCCCTAAATTCGATGGTAAACCAGGAGAGGACCTGAACAATCATGTAATGACTTTTCACCTCTAGTGCTCATCCAAATCGTTGATGGATGAATTTATTCATTTACGCCTTTTTTCAGCGAACCCTCACAGGTTTCGTCGCAAAGTGGTATATAGAATTACCACGAGGATTCTTCATTGACTTCAACACCCTCACTATGGCTTTCCTCACCCACTAACATTTACCGATACGCTACGAAACGAGAACTGAAATTTTGATTTCTTTCAAACAAACCAAATCCATTCATATCTCTAATCACATTCATGAGTGGCGACAGAGACGATGTCTCATCAAACTCAAACTTCTCGATCAGTTGCTGGCAGAGTGGTTTATGAAATCATTCGTGAACGACATTGCTCATGACATTTCCATGGGTGGAGTTGTCATAGAAGAAGAGGTAATCAGTCATGCCCAATACCTAGACCTCGTTTACTCACAAACGAGTACTCTTTATGACTTACTCCCTGACGCACCTCATCCTTCTACTTTTTCTACTTCAACCACTACCATTTCTTCTCATGCAGTTCATGGTGTGATTAGCACTTTCCATGCCCAACCGCATTCTATCTAGACCTCTAGAAACAACCGCAAATCCATTTCTTCTAATGTTCAAAATGCTCCATCTCCTACCCCTCCCACTGGCAAGACTTCTGAGGTAAATTCTGTTCAATCTACCCCCATTGGAAAAAATAAATCCAAAAAGGGAAAGGGTAAGAATAAGGAGGATAAAAATAATCCGCAAATTGAGAAAACAAAAACACCATCTGTTGACAATAGGGATAAGCACAAAACCCGATACCCTTGTCTTATCTTTGGTGATGATCACTACACTAAGGATTTACCAAGACAAGCCGAGGTTACTAAGTTCCTTCAAGGGACCCAAAACCCTCCCACTCTGGTCATATTGTCTCAAACCTTCCCTTCTCAACAATAGGCCCAATTGGTCATTCATGACCAACCTTCCCCCTTCAATACATCCTATGTCTTAATGTGTACAGGTGATTCAAAGAAGAATGACATCACACTTACCACTCGAGCCAAAGATTATTCTTCCTCCAAAGAGAAGGTTGATGTAATACCTCCTTCATTGGTCCAACCATCTCCCACCACCCCACCTACCAACAATCCTCTTCATCTCAAACGACCGAGTCTAGATATAGTCCTTTGCCCTCCTCCAAAGGTCATTGTTCAAAAATCGTCTTTCAATCCTCATGCACGTGCTACCGAGAAATACAGTATTGTCGAAGATCTGGCCCAAGCACCATCCGCGATGTTATCCCTCAAAGTCCTTGAGATTTTTCCTATACAATGGAAGGAACTGTTGAAAGCTATTGGTGGAATCAATCCTACAGATACAAATTTAATGATTTTTGACTTGGAAGATCACATTCCAAGGTTACCCCCTCAACTCACTTTCCAAATACAAGTTATTGTCTCCGACAAAAGCATTTGTAGAATAGTTATTGATGAGGGTGCCTCGACATGTGTCATGTCTATTACCTGCTAGAAAGCCATCGACTCTCCTCCTTTTACTGAATCCCACAATATGCTCAAATCCTTCAATGGCTTTGGTTTTAAGCCTTACAGTGTACTCCATTCGTTTCCTATTACATTAGAAGGAAAAATGATCAACGTTGAAGTGGAGGTATTTGATGCTCCTCTCAATTACAACCTTCTACTTGGCCATAGTTGGATCGATTCCATGCACGCAGTTGTGTCCACTCTTTTCTCTATTGTGCATTTCTCAGATCAAGGAAAAGTAGTTACCATAGACAAATTGGCCTTCTTTCACTCTGATGCACGTACCAACAACATACCATTCATTGAAACCCCCCCCCTGGATACGAGAATGTCAATGTTGGTCTTCTTAAAGATTCCTCATTGATGGGTACTTTCCCCATCCCACCACCTGATGTTCCACATCCGTTTTTTGCCTCGATCAACATGATCTCCACCTCTGTTCATGAAACCCCTACGTTATTCAACCCATGGATGGTACCCAACCCCTGCAATCATCTTCATTATGGTGACAAAATGCCTTTGAGTCCAATCGAATCCTCTTATCAAGCCATTCAATTGACAACCCTTTCGACCCCTCTCTCAGTGATTTATCTCCAGATCCATTCCACGTCATTCTTCCCATGGATGAGATGATTATGTCTATTATGTCCATGGAAAAACCCCTTGGGATGATGGACATCATCATTCCATCCTCTTCCTGGAACAACACACCATTGAGGGTTACCAATGGATCTCGACCCCATCGACCATTGTCGTCATTTCTACCATTCCCAAGTCTACACATGATCTGTTCTATGAAGGGAACTTAAGTAACATCTCACCCACCCTCCCCCTCAACGTATCCCTAAAACCTAGAATTGTCGAAAATGTGCATATCAGAGCTTCATGTTCCAATGACAAAGTTGTTACCTACAAGTCTCTTTTCTAAGAATTTTGTGACATCTTCACATGGAGCTATGAATAAATGTCAGGTATTGATCCCGACATTGTGGTACATGAAATTAAGACATACCCAGACACTAAACCCATCCAACAATGACTTCGTTTGGTCCACCCACGTAAAGAAATTGTTATTAAGCTTGAAGTTGAGAAACTTCTTAAGGATGGCTTCATTTACCCAGTGGCTCTAACTGACTAGGTTTCCAATCTTGTTCCAATTGACAAGAAACAAGGAAAAATCTATGTGTGTGTTGATTATAGGGACATTAACAAAGCTTTTCCTAAAGAAAACTTTCCTAAACCCTTTGTTGACCATATCGTCGACAATTGTGCTGGAAGTGAAATCTTCTCTCTGATGGATGTTTTCTTCGGATATAATCAAATCAATATTGTACCAGTGGACCAACAAAAGACCACTTTTATTTGTCATTGGGGCACTTTCTCCTATCAAAAACTCCTATTCAATTTAAAGAATGTTGGTGCAACTTTTCAACATGCTATGTCTTACACCTTTCATGACATAAAGAACATTGTACAGCCATATCTCAATGACTTACCTGCCCATTCCATGTGTCGTGTAGATCATATGATACACCTCTGTGCAATTTTCCTTTGATGTTGGTTTTACCATATATGCTTGAATCCCCACAAATGTGTTTTCTAAGTAGAATCTGACCAACTTCTGGGCTTTATTGTTTTCTGTCAAGGGATAAGGGTAGATCCATTGAAGATCAAGGCAATTCTCAATCTCCCTCCTCCTTCATCACTTTTCCAATTACAAAGTTTGCAAGGGAAGGAAAACTTTCTTCGTCGTTTCATCCCGAACTATGCTGAGCTAACTCTTGAATTTACGCAACTGCTCAAGAAAGGTTCTGAGTTTGTATGGGATACCACTACCAACAAAGATTTTGAAGCTTTGAAACTGTCTTTGACATGTACCCCCTAATCTTCCCACCTGATTACAGTCAGGATTATTTCCTTTACTGCACAGCCTCGGACTATGCCATTGTTATGGTTCTCATCCAGGGAGATGATTCTCATGAAAAACATGTCATCTATTACTTGAGTCGGAGTCTCAAGACTACCGAAACCAAGTATTTACATGTTGAAAAACTGGCCTTGGCAGTCATCCAAGATGTCCAACGTTTCTGACATTATATCCTTTTATGCAAAACTACGGTGATTTCTAACTGCAACCCTATGTAGTGCATTCTTACACATCAATTGCTAGGGGAAAAATACTCTAAATGGATCGTAATACTATAGGATTTTGACTTAGAATTCAAACGCGCTAAGTACAAGAAATCCTTGGTGTTCATCGAATTGATATGCGACCTTGCTTGCTCTGAGACGAAAAATGTAGCAGAAGATTCATTACCCGGTACAGAGATATCATCATATATCTCTAGACCCAGAATTTTTAGCCCAATTTGTCTAGCACTGACTGTTGTTGAATATGATACCAATATCGTCAGTATATTATCCTCGGTGATACTCTTTATCGTCGTGGGATTGACTCCATTTTTTTATGCTACCTCACGTTTGACAAAGTCGAGAAAGCCCTGAATGACTGCCATTTTGGAGCCTGTGGTGGTCACATGTCTGGGTATGCTACTGCCCAGAATATCTTATGAGTAGGGTATTTTTGGCCTTCTTTATTCAACGATTGTATAATTTCCATCCAAAAATGCGACGCTTGCCAAACGTACAACAATAAAATACGATCACACCCCGCTCCTCTACACCCTGTGGTCTCCGTTGGTCCTTTTTTGAAATGGGGTATCGATTTCATGACATGTCACCCTCACTCATTCGGGGGGCATGGATAAATTATTGTATCCATAGATTATTTTACAAAATGGGCCGAGGCGATGCCAACATTTGATAATACCTGAAATATTGCAGCATTATTCATATTCAATCACATCATTTCTCATTTTGGTGTTCCTCAAGCTATCGTTACTGATCACGGTAGCCACTTTAGAAACTTCATAATGTCTGAACTCACTGAAAAGTTGGGTCTTCGCCATGAAAACTCAACACCTTATTACCCACAAGCCAACGATGAAGTTGAAGCAATAAACAAGGTCCTCATTACCATGCTTCAACGAATGATAGGGATTCATAAAATGAGTTGGCACATGATGTTTTTTTCAGCATTGTGGTCTTTCCAGACATCTGTTAAGTCTGCTACTAGGTTTACACCATTCCAGTTAGTCTATGGTCTAGAAGCCATCTTGCCGATTGAATGTGAGATACCCTCCTTAAAACTAGCCGTCAAACTTCTCCCGAACACTTCTATCGAAGAAGAACATCTCTTGTATCTTATGCAATTAGATGAAACCCGTCATGATGCCACCCTGGTTATAGAAGCCCAGAAGAAATGCATCAAAGCCCAATACAACAAACATGTCAGGCCATGAGTTTTCTTCGAAGGTGATCTGGTTCTTCTTTATGAACAAGATCGGGATATGCTAGGAGATGGAAAATTTGAAGCTATGTGGCGAGGTCCTTATATCGTCAGACTAGTTTTGGAGAAAGGAGATTATGAGTTGGTGGACTACGACGATATCCCTTTGAGCGAACCCAGAAATGGGTTGTACTTAAAGAAGTACTATTCCTAAGATCACCTATACATGAGTGCTTGTATTTTATTGTATCATACTTTTTGTGTGTTACTTTAGTATGCTTTTTTCATTATTTGGTCTCTACCCCCAACTGCTTATCTTATGTTGTGCTTGATTTCTAGATGTCAGAGTCTTCGCTACCCCACATTGGTTTCACCGATGGTCCTAGTCGTAGTACTCAAAATCTTTCTTTTGCTGCATGGGAAATTTATGCACCTACAAACGAACTTATCAGTCTGCAAGGTGTGTGTCTTGGTTGTGCGAACAATAATATTGTAGAATATAGCGCCATCATTGAATTTTTGATTGATGTTATTTCTCTTGCTATCTTCCACCTGGTTATACGACTCGATTCACAACTAGTAATACTAAAGCTAAGTATTGTCTATGCTATTCGAAGTCCTACTTTATTACGAGTATATTTACGAACTCGCCTCTTGGAATGTTATTTTGATTATATTGAGTATCAACACATTCCTAGATGTCTAAATACATTGACTAATGTATTAGATAACTATGTGTTGGACAGACATTTGGGACTTTTATAAACCAATCACACATTACATGTATAACACAACACAAGATAAGCTGGTAGAAGCCGTATATATGTATATAACAATCAAATTTTTTTACAAAAAGTTTATGTCCAAGGACGAAAAATCAAAATGTGAAGCCCATGGATTCTACAAAATAGCATCATGGATGACGCTCATGATAACACACAACTTCTCGAGCCACCCTACGAAGAAGTCAATTGAGGGACTTGGACACACC
This sequence comes from Picea engelmannii, assembly GCA_009831015.1. NCBI lineage: Eukaryota > Viridiplantae > Streptophyta > Pinopsida > Pinales > Pinaceae > Picea > Picea engelmannii. The sequence continues at coordinate 174,579 of ML805680.1, forward strand.
CACAGTATGACACTGATAACATCTCAGAATCTCCCCAATAGTAATATCTGGGACATCCGTGGTCAACCCCTCTAAGTTCTGCTCCAATGCCTCGTAGTCTTCGGCATCCCATCTTGCCACTAGAGCAACTTCTCCTTGCCATTGAATAGGAGATGTCCCTGGAGGTTGATATGGCCCCACATATGTGTCATAAAAAAGAGTTTTTTGATTAATTATTGGATAAACACAAAAACATTTCATATGATAAAAATTACAAAAACATTTAAAAAGAACAAAAATCTGTACTTCTTACCTATGTCACCCCACTGAGCATCCTCAGGCAGGGCCAAATCTGGATCCCCTCAAAAATCCAAACCACTTATGCATAGTCGTTAATCATCAGCATCTGGGACCGCAACCAGTCGAAAAATGAATCATTATACTTGATGATAGGCCCTGCTACATGTCAAACCATGAGGTTTCACCACCTCAGCACCCTCAGATCCTATGGGGCCGGTAAACCCCAATCAACCTGTAATCGTAGCAATGGGACCCTCTTGAGGAAGAAGGACACCAAAAGTGATACGTCCCCAAACTACTTCAAGTTACCCTTTCTGCACTTTGTCAATCGCCTCTTCATATTGTAGAGAACTACATCCGACCAGTTGAAGACCCGAGGCTCTGTGCACTCTATGGCATATTGGAAGTAGCTCTAGAGAGCCATGTGTGGAGCCACGCTCTCAGCCATATGTGCAATAGTAAACAAAATGGTGCATAGGGTCAAGTCTTGGACCCCCTAAATAGAAACCTTACCCTTGCTTCTCTCTGCCTTAGGAACACAGTACTGGCGACAATACTCACTCATAGGGAGTCCACCACCTTGGCCACCGATCAAAGTAGCATTGTATCCACGCTGCGACAACCCCGTTAGAAAATAGATATCCTCGATATCTAGGCTCAATGTATGGACTCCCATGTGAAATAACTGTTGGTCCAGGTCCCACATATGGACCAGGTATTCCAACAATCAGAGTTGGGCTCTCATGCCTGGAATCCTAAATAATTTCAATAGCCCATAGTCCCAGAGGGCAGCAACTATACCCAGGTAATTCCTGGAAATGACATCATCTTCCTCATGTTCTCTTTCTCACCACTCCAACATTGTGATGTTCAAACACCTACACAAGAACCACGAGAGAAGAGTTAGCAACTGGTTCCAAACTTTTGCATAATTTTTATTGAGAAAAACTTAACTTTAAAATCCATGTTTCCTCACAGGTGAGCCTTTGGCACAGTGTCAGATTCTTGCAGGTCCTGCAAGGCTTCCCTGCGAGAACACTTGAGTGTATGGTCCAGCCATAAAATGGACTTAAAACCCAAGAAATTGCAAATAAAAACAAAAAATGAACCATGAAAAGTTGAAGGATCAAGAGCTTACCTCCTTGGATAAAACTATTCACCGAATGATTGCTTGTGCCTCCCGCAATCGAGAAAATAAATTTGAGGTAAAATGAGGTATGTTGGACAAGTTTTTGGCAAAATCACAATGAAATGGTAAAAATCCCTTTTTACCCATATTTATTCACGTTTTACTATTTTTTTGATTTTTTATATATTATTTTTATTTTGTTTATAAAACCTAATGCCCTAATAGCCTTGTGAGTATGGTTTTTTGTAGGTATAGAAACTTCGAAGCCCGAACAGGGGGGTATGGATGTTTTTTCTTTTTGTCACATATACGACTACTTTTTTAGGGTTTTTATAGGAAAAACCTCGAGCTCAGTCTTCGTTCATTCTCGCACTCGAAAAAATATGAGAACATAACTGAGTATACTTTTTCTCATCTTTTCGTACTCATCATGGTAACATGAAAACGATGAACCTAAGGGAGTATCCTTTAATCTCTTTTCATGCTCCATAAAAACAAAAATATTTCTGAGCGATCTTGTTCTCTTCACGCTCGTTAAAGTATTTGAAGAAAACATTCGACGGGCGATAGTTTATCACTTTTTCAGTCTCGTTGAACTTATTTATGAAAAAGGAACTGGGAGAGATCTCTTTAAGTGTTTTCCAAACTCTCAAAACATGAAAAACCCCTGAGTTTTCTTTCTTTGGACTCATAAAACAAACATCGAAAGACCCATATGGGACCAAACCACTCCTTCCTATGGTTCGCTAAATATACCCCAAGGGACTCATTCGAAGGATGAGCTTACATCGACAAGCATATGTTATCCTCCTCAAGCTTGTGTAAAAATAAAGTGGTACTCGCCAGAAATGGTGGGGAAAATTTTGGGAAAGGGACATGTTTTCGTATTCATATTAATGGAAGTAAGCATCACTCTTGAACATGACACCCCCTATTCATCATTTGAATACGGGTTGGGAAATCCACTTGTCTCTCACTCGACTTGCTATAAGGTCATATCTTGGGTCGTCTTTGAGTCAGTGTTTCCAAGTCCTTGGTCGTGTCATTCATATGTTCAAGAGAAGTTCAAACGAGCCCTCTATTGAGTTGGCCATCTTCAGTTGTCCATTCTTACTATGTCAGCCTTCCCTGTTTCCATTTCAACCCTTATTCATACTTTGTTTCATCCTCAAAATCCATTACTTGTATTGTGTCATTGATGGGGGATACATCAAGGCCCTCCTGTGATGATTCTTGTTTTGTTGACTCCAACTCATTATCCAAAAGTAAGAATTAGAAATCATTTAGTACCTTGGAACCTGCATGAATTAATGGAAGGTCTCTTTTCTTTCAACAAGGGTTTCACATCATTGATCCCTGATCGAGAGATTCTGTTGAGTGCTCATCTTCAGCTCATTTTTTCGCATTCGTTTAGATTGTACTTTGGTACCTTGGGAGTTGTTGTTCCAGAGTCTGTACTTAAGGCTTAGAAGTATAGTGTCTAGGAATCCAAAAGTGGGTAAAAGGTGGAGAAGAGAGAAACGTCAACCTTTGGCAAAGGAAACTAGAGAAGATTTCTATGTTGGCATTGTCTAGCTTCCAACTGTTCCTGGATAGCTATATCCTGTTCAATGGATGCCCATGAATGTTCAAGTTCAACCCGGTTAGTAGTTGTTTTGAGAATAGTACCGAAAAGGTTTAAGGCAATGTGTGTTTGGTTTGATAATCCAGGTTCAATATTAGGCTGTGTTGGTACAGGGATAGTCATGGAGGAACAGTAAAACAAGAAAAACTTCAAAGAGAAATTAAGTGTTGTGTCAATTTGGTTGTATAAAAGAGAATTTATGGTTTCAGGAATAAAATAGGGATGCAAATCAAAGGCTCTTTCCCATAACTGAGTTATATCTTAATAAAATGTATGAGGTGGGAGAAAAACATTTAGTTGTCTATAATGTAAGGCTCCTATCAAGAGAGAATATCATGTATAAAAAAAATAGGAAAACTGTAAATAAATAACCCGATGTAGCATAGAATATATGTAGAATTCTGAAAATGTTGAATGGTCTTACACCCGCTGATAGCTGGTACAGAGGAAAAAAAATAAACAATTACAAAAAACCAAAATTCATTCGCTATAATAGTGGTCGTACTAAATTGTAATGAAGCATTCATCATTTAAGAATATGAAATGAAATGAATTATGAGACACAAGAAAATGAACTCATAACACAGTCGTGACAAAATTGAGAATCTTCAGATTTGCTTTGTATTAACTCTCAAAATGTAAAAAACTCTGTTACAATCGACACAAAAAGGTCCAACCCTTTTTCTTTTCTTTCTGTGGTGTATTTATACAGTTATACAAATAGGATAGAATCTCAATCGCCACAAAATTTTGGTTATGACAGGGAGGATAGAAATTGCTCCATTTCTTCTTTTTTGTCTTCACTTGGTGCCAGATGTTTGTCCTCGCGCCTACTCAGTACAAGCAAAACATCTTTCAACCAACTGAGATATCAGCCGCAACGGTTCTTCTTGAAGGTTGGCTTCAAAGAAGTAACATTCTCAGGCTAACTGCGACAGCCTGTCTTCCATCTGTTCATCTATGATATCGATGGCACATAATTGCACACTTGGTCTAATAATGCATTTGTCTATTTGGACTATGTCCACCATAGTCACCTGGGGAATATCGACTGAGTCTCTTTCCTTTTTTTCCTTTAGATCAAGTGAGATTTTTCCCATATTCATTTGCATCAACATCTCGGCATTACCTATGCTATCAATGCCTAGCAAATCACGGTCTATAGAACTAAAGGCCTCTTCTAAGGAATTGGTTATCTTCTTGGCTTGTTGCTTGCCTTTGGCAATGTTATGCTCCCATTCATTTAAGAGAATGTTTCCTCTGGTTTTCTTTGAAATGGTGAACCTAGGAGTACTTCCCGAATCCCTGTTGTTTGAGGCTATCACAGCCTCTTGGAAGGTGACCCTTGCTGCTCCAGCTTCCCTTTCTCTAACAGATAAGTTCTCTGAAACCCGGTTGACTAGAAAACAATTGTCTCATATTTCTTCTACCTTGCCGGGTAAACTTTGTTGGGCTGCAGAGACTCTGCCCTAAATCTCCATCACCTAAGACTGAAACATATTGATATCTATCACCTTTCTTTCGGTGATTTCCACCCTAGCCTGCAACTGCTGGATCAAATCTTTTTGCTGACTTGCTTGCATCTAACCATCTCGGACCAACAATTGTTCTTGTTTGAGCTTAGCCTTGGGTATCTCTATTTCATTTTTATCGGCCAAACTCGCTTGCTCTATACCCACACTCGCTTGGTATTTGGTAGTCTCCATTGCTATGGCTAGTCTAGCTTCCAGGATCTTGATGAGGCAATTCTTTCGTTTCAGCTGGTTTTTTAGAAGCCCAATTGAAAACTGATTCAGCGAGGCATATGCTCCTAATGTCCCTCCTATCTCAGTCATGGATTGTTCGTTTTTCTTGTCCTTCCCATCAGTTATGACTTTGTATTTCTTGGTTGTTGACTACCCTTCTTGGTAAAATTCTCTCTTTACTACTGCTTTCCTCTTCTTATAGAAGAAGAACTCATTTGGAGGGAGTTATTCTATCCTTATAGGCCTCAATTCTTCATTAAATATACATCTTGCATCAATATTTCCCTGCGTCGACTGCAAGGGGGTAACTGATGTGATAGGTTCTTCGATCTGCTTCGCTGATTTTCCTAGAGTAGTGACCAGACTCTGCTTCTTCAGTGGGTCAGGAGTCTTTATCTCTACTTTCGGACTCTTAGTTTTCTCTCCTTCACCCTGGTGTTTTTCTTGATCGGGAGTCACGTCTTTATATCCTTCAGCATTTTTTTGTTTTGCCTCCGACGTACTCAGACCCTCACCTCGCAACACTGCGGGAAGATAGCTACGTCGATGTTCCTGGAACTTCAGAACATGGGCTCTTTCCTCGGGTGCCAAGGTTTGTATCCAAGATAGAATCTTAGAATAGGACCTTGCACCTCAGAAAATGTCATCCGAGGGTGAATTCTAGTGCTCAAACCTCCTGATCCCACAACTGGCCAAATGATTGCTCATGACCCTTTGCGGATCGTGCTTCTTGTATTCAATGGAGACCAAATTTAGGTCTTCCAGGGTCACTGCCTCAGCTTTGGCATGCACGAAATCTAATAAAGAATATGAATTTAAATGTATAGGAAAAGGTGACCATACCTTCTTCGAGTATCCCTTAATCTCTTTTCTTATACCACCAATGAATATTTGCCTAGCGACCTCACGACAAGCCAACTTGTCGGGAATGAACAATGGCAATGCATACAGGGGGACCGAAGACCCGAAAACTCAGAGGTATGAAAATTTTGCTTCTACATACCAGTTTGCTATGCTGCTCAAATTCGTTACTATGTTGTCCAAGATCTTGGGTGGAGGGTGACCAAAAATGGTGACATGCAGGGGCACCATCACCCAATTAAAAATTTCATACACAAAATTTTCCTCTTTGTTTTCCCATAATTTTGCATGATAAGAATGTATGGGTTTGTCCTCTACTAGAGTCCAACTCCAGCTCATTAAGGGAAATGGTGTCAAAAAACAAACTGCGTCCATAATGTATGCAGACATGAAGAATGAAGATGCCTTCCTGCTCTCTTTCTGAGCCCGATACTCTGTGAGACGACTGGTCAAGCTATCGGAAATAATCTTTGCCCAGTTGAAGGAACTGCCTTCGGTGACCCAAAACATTAGAGGCACCCACAAAAGAAAAAAATGTGAGATGTCCTCTCTCCCATATAACCTCCATGTCATCATGGCTACATATTTGTACTGTGGTTCTAAAGAAGCGATTGAATATATGTCGTGGCTATCAGCTCTAAACTTCGTGGTATTCAAAACCCAATCCTTTATCAAACTGGACATGGTTTTATCATACTGTACACATTCTTTCTTCTTGATCTCATCCAAGAACTCAGCGCCATATGTGTAGTCGGACGTCACGGGCAGCTTATACATGGCTTGCAGATGCTCCGACCTGAAAATCCCGATGGTGACTCTCTGCTCATTCATGATAGTTCTGGTCGGTATGTCCACATGGTCTAACACCCATCGGACCATTTCATAATATGGAAGCAGGCATGGCCTAGCTGCTACTTTGTGTATTCCAGATTGAATGACTATTTTGTACTTGGTGGTTATATCATCTTTTTTGTTGTCATTGGAGTCGTCACAATAGTCCACCAATTCTGCTTGCAGAACATCTGAGACGTACGACCAATTCAGGACTGATTTGATACTTCGAGGTGAAGTATCAGTGACATTGTTTGAGCCTTGTCCTGAAACCTCAACATTTTCTTTGGATGCTTTTCGCGGAGCCATGGCTGAAGCTTGTGTTTTAGCTTTTCTGCGATAGAAATACGTATACATACAGAATTTAGTTTGCTCGGAGATAATGTGCTCTGCGTGATATGAAAATGCATTTGTTATAATGAACCACAACTCTTATATATATTCAAAAAACTCGGTACCTTTTAGAACAATTCTATCAATTCATCTTTAGAAATAACTTTTGCCATAAAAATTCGATCGTATATTCGTCGGTTTTCCCTATTTCCTCATTAATGTCATCAATTTTGGCGGCTTAAACTGTCAGTTGGCATATGGAAGGAACAGGTCTACCTCATAAGTCATGTAGACATCAAAACGTGGGATATACATTGATTTAGCTTAATTAATCCAGTTTTATCGTCGTTAATCAATGTCTTGGTACTCGTTATATCGAGGATTTTACTTAAACACTTTGAACCTCTACCACCTGAGACTACGATGATCGATTTTGGTTAATAAAGACAAAATCGTGATTAGGGGATCAATTAATTTCATAATTATTATATTTTCCCTATCGCGACTCAGAACTTCAAAAATAAGTTTCCGGGAGGTCTGCATGCCGAGTTGCGAAACCGCGAGATCGCGATAATACAACTTAACAAAAACGAAAGATAAACTTGGATTTAGAAATTAATTAATTATGCTTATATCCTTATCGTGATTTCGCGAGTCAGGGTTTAGATGGTGTAACTTTTGAAAAGAAAAACGCCGAGTGGCAAAATGCCGACATAATTTTTTATCATGGTTTATCTTTTACCTTCAACCTTGACACGAGTTACCAAAATAACGACCTCACGTTCTCGGCTATCGGGGCTATGACATTAATTTTTTGGATTTGGCGAATGCCGAGGTGCAAAATCCCGACAATGTTTAAACATGGGTTAGGGAAAACTTTACCCTTATTACTGTCCTGAGTAAAATATTAAAATGATTTCTTTGTTTCGTAGCTCAGGGCGTGTGACTTATATGACTTACAATATCCAACCTACGAGATCCAGAGGTAGAACAAAAGAGGAAATGTTTTAATGAAAGGTAGGACTCGTTTTGATAGTATAATAATCATCACTGCTCGCTTGATAAAGCTTCAGAGATCTCGATATCTCAGGGGGAAAAAAAACAAACCATCTTTAGATTTCAAGCATTAAGAATGAAATTTGTGAAGGGATAGAAAAAACAAAGGTGGCTCCAACAGGAGTCATCGACATCAATGGTGATTTCCCTCACACTTGTTAACAGTTCTCATCACTGACCTGTAATCAAGTGGTTTCTACCATGTTCGACTTCAACACATGTAATCACATGGCTAGATTCGTACTTTCAGGTGATGAGATTGAAGACCCCAGGTTTCATATTTTTGATCCAGGCTGCGATGGAGTATGTATGATTTGTAACAACACATAGATCCACTTTGTATGTCTCATGGCTATGTCATTATTCGAGTCTTCTCACATAGATCCACAGTGTATTCCCGGTGGCTATGTAGCATTTTGACAACATGGATCCATGATGTATGATTGGTGGCCATGACATACATTTACGATTCCATTCATTTGTGATCTAAGTATGGGAATGCCTACCTCAGAACTGGTATTATATTCTGTTAAGGTCCTAACCCACACATAGGTAGATCAATGTATTCAGATGTAATAAAGGTCAATATTAATAAGACCTTTCAATAAAATAGAATAAGGCAGATGTAAGAAGACCTAATCGAAGCTTCCGCTTCTAGAAGGATCTTCCTCTAGATGCTTCTTTTTAGTATAAATAGGAGTCGAGGGTATGAGAACCCTAGCTTGGATATTATTGTAATAGAGCGCTGCTCGATTGGAGGTTGCCCCCTCGAAGAGGCCTGTGAACATTGCTATCTGAATCAAGTGCTATTTCTGTTCAAGTGCTATCTCTGTTGCTATTTCGTATATCATTTCTATGTATTGTGAAGATTATGCTAGATATTTTACTGTTATTCTGTTATTTCTAGCATTTTGTTTCTGTTATGCATATTTTATATATCTGGTATCTTGCAAGTGGTATCAGAGCACCTTCCTTGGCAGAAATTGTGGGTATTTTTTTTCAGGGTAGAGACGTATTTCGCCGTCTTTAAGCCACAGAGATCTGTCATTACGCGCATAAACCCGCGGTTGAGGGATTCATACACGCAGGAAATACAAGTGGTTCTTAAGCGCACGTTTGTTGGCCACCCTTGTAACCCTTGTTGGTACCCCTTCGAGTGGTAGC